>JAIUCV010000820.1:0-307764 GCA_026724425.1 Erythrophleum ivorense | reverse complement strand
AAAAAAATAAATATTACTGCTTTTTATATTTTAATATATAAATAATTTATGTAAAACTTATAGTTCAATTCAAATATGGTTTTAAATTAAATTATATGCCAACAATACATACCAATTGTTCACAAAAAAAAAAAAGGAAATCGAAAATAAACATACTTTTGCCATTGAGCTGTTGGAGCAAATTGACAGAATAAGTTATATGAATTGTTATCGATTATGTTTCAGTGTTATTTTTTAAAATTAAAAAAGTATACAGGTTATAAAAACTTATCATCGAATAAGTAATTAATCTTAACGCGTCAATAGTTCTATTAATTACTCTAATGGTATAGGACTGTTTGGGTTGGCTTGATTTTTTTTATGTTGGATGACTGGATTAATTTTTTTTTTTTAATTTCAGAGGACATGAGAAAGACTCTATTAGCAGGGGACAAAAACAAAAAAACTTTAGGAGGCATTTGGTAATTTGTCATTACGCATATCTTAGCAACTTGTATACAATGATATGAGATGAAATAATATAAGATATTATGGTATTCATAATATTTTAGTATATTAATTGGTCGTATCTTAAATTTTAGGAATATTCTTGGTCACTAGTTTTCCTAATGAAGAATACTTGTTACAATTGATAATCAAATATATACAAACTCAACTAAAATGGAATGATAACAAACAGATTCTAAAAGAAACTAATTAAAACTTTGCTGAAAATTGATTGAAAAGCTATAAAATGCGAAAAGTGAGAAATAAAGTGAATAAACAATTGAAATGTAAGAGCTATAATGCAAGTTTCTTGTGAGAATTTTGTGAGTGAAAAATAAAGTGAATAAACAATTGAAATGTAAGAGCCATAATGCAAGTTTCTTCTAAGCCTTTTATCCTCCTTTTATAGCTTTCTCAGTAGTAGACATGTTCCTCTGTTCAGCCATGACTCCATCTTCGTTTCTTTGCTCGCTTTGTGATCCTATCATGATGATCGTGTTTTGTACTTATCCCCCCAAAGTTGCCTTACCCCGTGAATTCACACCTCCCTAATTTTTCGCTATTTGTGTTATTCAAAGCTGTATTTCTTGGCTAATGATTTTCAGTTGTCATTCTCGGCTAATATTCCCAACTGCACCATCGACTATTGATTTTAGATGTAAAACGGATATATACATTAAATTAGTTGTACATGTCAATTAATGTTATTTACTCTTTGAATTATTAGATATGCCATTTCAAGTTTAATTAAATTACATCTTTTAAATTTATACTATTTTAACAATTTATGAATAAGAAATATAATTCAAAATTTTTAAATAATATGCTTAATTTATTTCATCTTCCTCTATATAAAAAAAATATAATGTAATTCTTTTCAAAATTTTTATATCATATTTTGCATACTTTTTGGTATTTTGGATAAAATAAAATTTGTTGTAGAATCATTACCAAACTGACAACATAAAAAATTATGATATAACAAGATGTTATAGATGTTATTAATTAATAATTATTTTGTTGAAATATGATATCAAAATAGTAGGGTAAGAGAAATGACAACAAATATAGTTGTTAGGGACTGCTCCAAGGGACATTCTAGGGCTTGGACACAAAGTTTGCTCAGAATATGGGCTCATGTTATTTTATACTTAATTACTGCTAAGTTAAGTTATGGAGTATTGATGAGAAGTGTAACAAATATAAGATTAGAGAATTGAGAAAATATGTTTTTCAGATATGAATAATCATTATCGTTATAAAGTTATTGTTTATACATATGAGAATTATAAATAATATAACTCCAAGATACAGTAAAGTTCCTTACAACATTGTTATTTTCTCAGTACTTCTGTTTACATACCAACATACATGTTAGATCATTATTGTTTATTTTAAATTTAAATCTAGAATTCAAATTAAACAATTGTGTTTGAAAAAAAAAACCCATTAAATTGTCAGAGTAATCCAATCCAATTTTTTTAAAGGTTCAAGTCCAAGTCATTCATATAAATTATTTGAATATATTAAATAAGCTTTTTCTTATATACCTTTAATTTAACCTATTATCTTTCTAACGTGGGACTCCAAAACCATACAATGTACAAACTACAAAACAATCCCTCGTTAATTTGTAATATTACTTTATAACATCACACATATTAGAAAGTATCTTATAAATTTGAACTTCCATTAGTATATATACTTTAATGTCTTAAAGAAGTTATTGGTATCCTATGATTGAAATCACAACTTTTTATGTCAAAATCAAAAGTTGTTAAGAAGTTCTAGTATCTTGCTCTAGTACTTTTATGGCACCATTTCAATATTGATAGAACTAGAGTTTGTCACTATGTCCCATTACTCTAGATATTTAACAACTCTATTAAGGACCTTGAACCTTGTTAACTTCTTGTAACAATATGCAATGTGAAATTTGACATTATGCTTATGTTATTCAAACATTTGTTAATTCCACTAACTCCTCTTGTAATAGTTTTTAACCACATATTCTAAATGAGGCTTCAAATATAGAGTTCAATCCTTAAACAATACATAGTAACTCATTGTTATCTATTGAGCTTATATTGTTAGAGAGTGTATACTAGCTCAAAGTTAGGTTCTTATTACCAAAGTTTTGTTTAATAACCCTATTTCCTCATGAGTTTGTTCTAATGCATCTCTTGACATATGCTTTGGTAAGTAGATTAGTCAAATTCTTGCTTGATCTTACATAAACTATTGTCATAGTCTCATTCATAGGTAATTCTCTTATATAAGCATGTCTTAAAACTTATATGTCTTATTTCCCATTATACACTTTTTTGTAGGCTATACACATTATAGCCTTATTATCACAAGATATAAGATTTGGTTGGCATAGGTTATGGTCACAACTTTACATCTAATAACATGTTCCTAAGCTATTTTGTTTCTTTTCTAATAGCTGCTAATGTAATAAGTTCATATCCAATAGTAAAATAGGAAACACAAGTTTTCTTTTTAAAAGCCCTAACTAATGGCATCACTATCTAAGGTAAATATCTATCTTGATGTGGAATCATTATCAGTAACACTTGTTGTCTAACTTGTATCAAAATAACTTTCTAACATAATAGGAAAACCCACTATAATGAATTCCCTAAGAGTTTTGTTCTTTTTAGATTTCTAAACACTCTAGTAATTGCTTTCCAATAATCATAGCTTAGCTTACTTGTAAATCTTGAGAGTTTACAAACAGCAAATGCTACATTTGACCTGGTACAATGCATTGTATAAATCATACATATGCATACTCCAATTGTATTACCAATGTTCCAAAATTTCTAGTTAACTTGACACTAGAGTCATAAAGAGCATTAAACTTTTTTATTCCCAAGTGTCTGAACTTGTCTAGCACTTTGCCTATCTAATATGATTGTATCAAAGTCACTATTTTGTGATCTCCTTTAACATTTATACCTAAAGATAGATACTACTTAATTTCAAAGATACCAAGCATATTTGTGTGAAAAATCAATATGTTATTAACATATAGACAAATTATAACAGCATATTCCTTCCTAAATTAAAGTAAATACATTCATTCACATTATTATGTACAAATCCATTTAACAATATAGCACTATCAGGTTTCTCATGTTGTTGCTTTGGTGTTTGGTTCAAACCATAAATAGACTTTATCAATTGGCAAACTTTGTTTCCATCTGTAGGGAAAATAAAACTTTTAGGTTGTTGTATATAAATTACTTCACTTAGATTTCCATTTAAGACATTTTTTTTAACATCCATTTGATGTATATATAAACCATATATTGAGGCTAAAGAGAAAAATACTCTAATGGATGCTATTCTTACTACAAGTGCATTTGTATCAAAATAATCAATACTTTCCTTTTATATGAAAAACTTTGGCAATAATCCTATTTTAAAAGGTTTGAGTAGAACCACCTGTATTATATTTTTGTTTAATACTCATTTATAACTTATGTTTTGAACTAAGAAATAAATTAACTAAAAATTGATTTGTTGTTGGATATGATTGATTTCATCTCATCATTTGAAGCCTTTTTCAAAAAGGTTGTATCTCTAAAAGATGTAGCTTTTTGAAACTTCTTTTGATCATTTTCAATATTCACGAAATGGATACTTTGTTATAAATATTAGTTATATTTCCTTTAACAAAAAAACACTATTGATTGTAAAGAAATAAAATTTAAGCCAATATGTTTTTCTTTCCAAACTCTTTCACCATAAGAAAAAGTAAAAATAGTGAGGGACATATCTCCCCACTAATCCCCTTGCTAAATAATGAGATATTAGTGATAAATGATAAAGCCCTCACTATATCTTGCTATCATGAAAATATTAAAAAAAAAAAAAGAACTTGCATTAGTCAACTAAAGTCTATACATTTATATAATGACTTAGTTACGATTATTGACTTTAACTAACTAACAAAAAAACTAACATGAATAGATAAAGTTAACCAACTAACTTAAGAAAATTCAACTATTTTCTTAAGTATCCTCTATTACCTCTCAGGAAGTTGGAGCATATCATGCATTCCTAGCTTGGATAATAATGATAAAAAGGAAAGTGGAGTAAGGGGTTTAGTGTATATGTTTACTAATTGCTCTATAGAATGAAGTGGCAATAGATAAATAACACTGGCTTGAGCCTTTTCTCTAATTAGATGGCACTCAATCTTAATGTGTTTAGTTCTTTCATGAAAGGTAGTTTTTATTGTAATTTGAAGGGCTAATTAATTATCACAGTAAAGAAGAATATGCTTGGAATGAGGAATGTGGAGGTCATTAAGAAGATATAATAGCCATATATTTCACATGTAACTAACTCTAGATATAGATATTTGACTTCAGATAATGACCTTGATATAGTGCTATGTTTCTTGGATTTTCATAAAATTAAAAGCTTTATTTAGGAGGACATAAAAGCCTATAATAGCTCATCTACAATCAAGAGACCCCATCCAATCAAAATCATTGAAACCTTGGAGTTAAAGATCTAATGCAAATGAAACTAAAGCTTTTGCCTAGAAATCCTTTGATATATCTTAAAAACATAATGTGCAACTTGGAAGTGCATGTTTGTGTGAGTAGATAAGAATTAACTGAGTTGTTGAATAGAATAAAAGATATTAGGTCTAGTAATGATGAGATAAAGAAGTCTTACCAACTAATTTTCAAAATTTAGAGACATTTGCTAAGGGAGTACCAACATACTTGGATATTTTTAGCTCTGTTCATAGATGTATTTGCATGTATTGAAGATAGAAATCCAGTATTTGATAAAATTTCTAATGTAAACTTGTGTTGACATAATGAAATGCCTTCCTTACACCATGTAACTTTAAGGCTAAGGAAGAATTTAAGATTTCCCAAATCCTTGATCTTGAAAGACTAATGAAGAAGGGATTTTATTCTCTATATCTCATCAAGATCATTTCTTACTAAAATTACATCATCAATATAAACTAGAAGAGCAGTGAATGAATTATCAAAACTACAAATAAATAATAAGTAATCTGATTTGGATTAAACAAAGCCATAAGAAATTAATGTAGTAGACAATTTGGAAAACCTTGCTTGCTAGCCTATTTTAAATCATAGAAAGATTTTTGCACTTGAATTCAAGGTTAAGATTTTAACAAGAGAATCCTTAAGGCAATACCATGGTAAACTTCTTCATTTAAGTCACCATGTAAAAAAACTTTTTAACGTCTAATTGATGTAAAAACTAGTGTTTAGCAACAACTGAAGCTAGAAGTAATCTCATAGTAGTCATTTTTGTAATAAGGAAAACGTATCAAAGTAATCAATATCTTAAGTGTAGCCTTTAGCTACTAATTGTACCTTGTATATTTCAATAGTGCCATCAGCCTTGTGCTTAATTTTATAAACCTATTTGTAGCCAATAGGTTATTTACCTAGGGGAAGCATGGTTAAAGTCCATGTGTTTTTATTCTAAAGCTTTTATTCAACTTTTATAGCTTGCTTTCAAGCACCATGATTAATGGCTTGGTTGTAAGTTTTTGGTTCAATTTCTGTAAAAGTATCAAATGTCCATGAGATTTCAATAAATTGTCATATGAAAGAAAAGAAGAGAGAGGATACAGTGTACATTTACTAGTGAAAGATGATTGAGTTGAAAATTGTAGGGAACAATAATAATCTTGTAGATAACTAGGGACTTTCTAGGTCTACTAGATTTATATAGCACTGGTTGATATGTTTGTTCAACAAGTTTTGGTTGGACAATAGGCTGAGAATTAAGTAATTGAGATATAATTAGTTCTAGAAAGTTTAAATGTGGATGGAGTTGAGAAAGTGAAATGAAATAATTTAGGATATTTCTTGATATGAGTGAGTGAAATGGAAATTTAGTTTCATGAAAAATGACATTTCTAAAAATGAAAATCTCTCTATTATTAAGATCAAGTAGCATAAAACCTTTGGTTCCAATCTTGTAACCAAGAAAAACACATTTTCTTGCTTTTGCATCAAACTTTGCTCTATGGTTAAAAGAATTTGAAGCATAACAAAGAGAATTGAGCACTTTAAGGTTTGTGAGATCTGGTAGTTAGTTAAAAGTGGTCAAAGGTGATTTATTTTGTAGGATTAGATATGGTATTTTGTTTATGACATAGACGACATGAAAAATAGCATATGACTAGTAGAACTTCTGTAAATTGGCTTGAAATAACAAGAATTTAGCAACATTGAGTATATGTTGATATTTTTTTTCAACTACGTTATTTTTCTCTAGTGTTTTAATGCAAAAGGTTTGATGAATGATACCTTTTGGTGAAAAATAGGAAATCATGGAAAATTCAAACACATTATATGATCTTATGATTTGCACTTTTGTGTAGAATTGATTTTGAATGAAGACAATGAAGTCTTGTATATGTTGTCTAAGTTTCATATTTGGTTTTCATTAAAAGAATCTAAGCATGTCTAGTAAAATTATCAACAATGGTGAGGAAATATTTATGGCCATAAATAGAAGTAGTCATAAAAAGACCCCACATGTCAACATGTAAAAGAAAGAATGCCTTATTGCTTGTAGTGGTACTAAGATGAAAAGTTTATTTCTTTTATTTTGCAAAATGACAAGTATTATAAGGATTATTGTAAGATTTACAGGATATAAAAGGGAAATTACTTTTGCATAACACTCAAGGCTAAGTTTAACTGGTATCCTAATTTGCAATGCCAAAGATCAAAATCTTGGTTATTCAGTTGTCATATTTTCAATGGAGAAATGGTAGATGTAGCTAAAGTAGTGACAATTTCTACATTGTTAAGGATATATAACCCTTTTTTGACATCAACTAAACCAATTATCTTCTAAGGTACTAGGCCTTAAATTAAATAATTGGATTTTTGAAAGATTGGACAAAAATTTAAAGATGAAGTCAACATGTTTACTGAGATGAGATTTGAAGGTAAATTCTAGAATGTATAAAACATCAACAAGGTAAAAAGATGATGAAAAATGAACTATGTCAAAGTAATGAGTAATTATATGAGTTATATTGGGAAGTTTTACCTTTATTAGTTGAATTCTTTTGTAGGAAGAAAAATAGAAAGGTGAAAAAGAAATATGATTAGTGGCTCCAGTGTCAAGAATCCATGAGCTATGTTTAGAGAAATTTAAAAAAAAAAGTAATGCAATTTCCTAAATTTTAAGTAAAAATAGGCATGTTAAAGGAAAGATGGTTTAGGCTGTGAATCTATTTGTACTAAGGTTAAGAGTTTATGATATTGCTTTAGAGTAAAATTGGATTGTGGGGTTGGAAGAATTCCTTAAGAGTTTGACTGTGTTTCTTCTTGAGTTTTAGGTTCTTGACTTGTGACATTGTGTATTGAAGGAGTTTGGTATTTTAATTTAAAATCTAATGGAAAACTATACTTCTTGTAACATGTTTACTATATGTTGAGTCTTTCCACAATAAGTGCAAAACTTTGTATTTCCCTTATTCTTTCCATTCTAAACCTTGATTGAATTGTTCATATGAAAGTGTTTGATAATGGTTTTAATAAGGAGAGCCTTTAAATTAATGCCATAGTTCAATTCCTTTTCTTGCTATACTATAAGGGAGAAGACTTGGTTTATGGGTGGTAAAGGATCCATGAGCATGATTTAGGATTTTATAGATAAAAAATGATCACTAAGTCTCTTAAGAAACCTTATGACATAATCTTATTCCTAAAATAGTTTTGCATTAGCACCACATGAACATGCTGGATTACAAGAACAAGAATGAATTAGCCTTAACTTGGAAAAGTATTTACTTATTGGTCAATCACCTTGTTTGACTGGATAAATCTCTTCTTGCAATTATGTTATTCTTAATATATCACCTTGGGAGAATCTATCTTTGAGATTATTCCATATATCATAAAGATTTGTCAATTCACATGATACTTTGTGTAATTGTCAAAGATAGTGAACAAGTAAGCCAATATTAGATGTCTAGTATTACATGTTTACCCAGGTAGGATATAAAAGATTTGAAGTAGTTGGAGCAATCCATCAACAAATTTCAGTTTGTTCTTAGAAAGAAAAGCCATCCTTATGGCTTGAGCCCCTGAATGGTAGTTTAGACCATTCAACACTAGTGAGACAATGATCAAGGTTAATTCTCATTGGGATGAAGATAATAAGGATTAAAAGGATTTTGCAATAGATCATTAGGTTGAGATGTTAGTGTTGCAAATGAAAAACTTGGTTTCTAACATTAACATAATTGGTAGAAGTAGTTGTGATAGAAACTTTAATGATCTTAGGTACATAAAGATCCTCTGCACCATCATCTTACTTAAGTGAAATGAGAAATCAAAGAACTTACATTAATCATCTGGAGTCTATACATTTGTATAATAAGTCAGTTATGGTTATTGACTTTAACTAACTAACATGAACAAGTAAAGTTAAATAACTTAGAAAATTCAACTATTTTCTTAAATATCCTTTATTACTTGTTTTAGCAAGAGATTTTTCAGTTGCTAAATCATAATTTCTTGTAGTGTTCAACCTCTTTTGAGTTCTAGTTGAACATTATCATTATTCTTGTTGGAACATTAAAATGTGACATTCCATGTGCATCAACACTACTTTGACTTTGATTAAACAAAGAATAATAAGCAAAATCATGTATATATTTATTTTGAATAAATTCAACATTTATTGACTCTATAGTCACATTGAACTTTAGATCAAAAGCCTATATGCTTTTTTACAAAAATACTTTTGATGCCTCTAGTTCTTAACTTTGTTATTTGATGATCAAGAACTTCATAGTATGAAATACACTTCATACTTTGATATAGTCTAAATTTGATTTTCTATTATTCTAAAGTTCATAAGGTATTGATACTTTTTAAAGCACTTTTTTTTTTCAATATATGACATGTAATTGACTGCGTTTTATCCCATAAATTATATGATAAGTGTGCATTTGACAACATGGCATTAATCGAATATACCAAAGTCTTGCTTGATGTGATCCATCGACTTGACTCCTAGTGGGTTCGCACCATTGCTTTTTCTTTAAGCCAATCCATTTTGTTGTGGGGTGTAAGGAGCACTCCATCAAACTATGCTTTTCATAAAATTTATCAAATTTAATAGGAAAATATTCTCTACCTCTATCACCATATAAAATATTTATTTTCTTACTCTTTTGATTTTCCACAACTAATTTGTCTATAAATATTTAAAGGCCTTCACTTTCTATTCTTAGAAAGCATACTAAGGTGAATCTGGAGTTGTCATCGATGAGGATAATAAAATAACTTTTACCATCCCCTTGTTGATTCTCCATTTAATTCACATATATCAAAATGTATTAGATCTAATAGTTTTATAGTTCTTTCAACCTAAGGAAAAACCTTTTAGTCATTTTTACTAATATACAAATTTCACAATTTTCTACATTTGGGTGTTTGCAAGTGATATAACCTTTTTTCAATATAAACTTTAATAATCCAAAATCCAAATGTCCTAATTTGGCATGTCATAAGACATAACCAAACTTAACAATATAAGTAGAAATCTTATTTATTACATTAACAGTTAGTTTGAACATTCCTTTACATTCGTTACCTTTTCCTACAGATATATCCTTCTTAAATACTATTACATGATTAAATTTAATTATAATCTTGAAGTCCTTCTTCGGCAACAAATTGGCAAAAACCTTTTATTTTTTTGAATTTTTGGCACATGGAACACATTTAGCAAGGTCAATTTCTATCTAGATGTGAAGTTAATCTCTATAGACTATTTTCTTTTGTTTTGGCTATAACTTGATTTCTCATCAAGACCTTTCTAGGTTCCTTCAAAGTAACTTTTGTCACTATAGGCATTAACTGTTGCACTAGAATTTAGCCACCAATTTTGGTTTTTGGTTATTGCACTAGCCATGTTTAATTCTATAAGCATCCTAACTTGAAGTGTAGATATTATGGCAACCATGCTTTGAACAATATTCTCCACCACATTTGCTTTCTCAATTTTTCTAATATTGGATGAGTTCTTGCTTTTTTAAATTTGCATTCGCGAATGATATGGCCTTTCCTTTCATAATGGAAACAATTTATTATTATTTTCTCTTGTTTCTTAAGTGATTTATTGGATATTTTCATACTATTGTTTCCATCACCAAAATTCTTCCAAAAATTCTTCTCACTAACAAAATTAACTACAAAATTGAAGCCAAAAGCTATGCATCACATGCATGAGTTTTACTCTTAATCCGTTGATGAGTTTGAAATTGTTCCAAGGTTGATTTGTAAGTACAATGTAAAATCTTCTTTCTATAATCATTCCATGAAGAAGACATCTTACAAAGAATGACACCTATTTGTAGTGCATGCAAAATTCTCATATCAATGTCTCTTAGCATTAAAAATAAAACTTGTGATTCATGAACTTGATCCATAATAGGCTTAGAATTAGTCATTTTGAATTCAAAATACTATGGTGCTAGGAATTTATTTGTTCCTCATTTTTTTGTCTAGTATGCAATCTTTACGGCAATTCATATTTTCTTTGGTAACTTCAAATTGGAATATAGATAATAAAGACAATCAATTAGTATGTTCAAAAAATGTCTAAGACACATAAGTTCATCTTTTTTACATTTTGATTTTGTCATAATCTTTTGGAATGGATGATAATATGAGTAATTATATATTTTCTACTTCTTATATTTAGTTTTATAATAATCTAGTAAGACTAATTTGATGACTTTAGGTTCATTTTATATTATTTTGGTTGAATTAGGATTAATTTGTTTTAATTACATAATTAGTGAATTTTGGCTTTAATTGTTATTATTATACTTTGATCAATAGAGGCCTAATTATCCTTATTTTTCTTCTTGCAGGTAAGTTAAATGACACAAATGAATTTGGCACATTTAAAAAGAGGCTTTGGACACTAGGCTTATGTCATTTAGGAATTAATAATGTATTTTTATTATTCTAGGCCATATGATGTAACCTTAGCCCGCCTAGTGCTTTATATTTTCCCCTTAGGTCATTATTAGTCAAACATATACTCTCTTTTACGTTATTTTCAGAGCCACCAAAACTATTTTTTTAGAGTATTTTGTTTCTTTCATGGTGTTCTAAACTTTTTGGTGATCAATCCAAGATATCAAACCTGACGTCAATACCTGAGTCTTGGTTTAATTATATGTATTGGTTTGATATTAATTATAGAATAAATTTCTTCTTCTTCTTCTTCTTCTTCTCTTTATTTTAATTGTAATTACACCAGTCTAGTAATTTAGATTGCATAATTACTTATTCATTAATTTAATTTAAGAGTTATATTTGATTTAATCAGTTGATTGATCAATTATGTTAATTCTATTTATCAAGTTAAAGGTTTCTGCATGTTAAGCTTAGTGTGTATGAATAGGGTTGACTCTGTATTATTAATCTAGCACAGTTGTGTTAGGATTAATAATTGGGACCGATTATAACTCTAGGTGGTAGCTTAAAGATATCAGATAGCAATATCCAAGAGATTAAAATTGAACCAAGGCATCTTGAGAGAACGAGGAAGGTGAGATATAAAAAGAGGGAACCTATGATTGATTGTGCATTAATGAATAGATTTGTTTCCTCATTTGTTTCAATCACTAATTCTCCTTTTGATTAATCTTTTAGTTTCACATAAGACCCCATTCAAATTAATTTGGATTTTATGATTTCTTAATCTGATTGGTTTGACCGAAGACTCCTTGAAAGATGACTTGGTGAGTACTATATTGCAAATTATTTAATTTTACTAATCTTGACCAATTTGACCATTGCGAGTTTTCTTGTTACCAATGGGCTCTTATAATGCTAGCAATTATGAATCTATAATATAGTAAATCTTCAATGTAGTATTAAAAATTATGGGAGGGTATGAAAATTTGTTGTCAAGTGAAAGTAGTGCCTCATTTAATGTATGCTAATGATACATTCAATTAAGTGCCTAGGTCTTAGACAAAACTATAGTTGAGATGTTAGTTTGTCAGAGAGAATGTCATATCTACTTAATTAAGGAGTAATCCACTAAAGTACATATGGGTTCTCTTAAACAAAGTGTTATCTTTATGTTACTTTTTTTTCGTTTTAATCTTTAGGCCAATTAAATGTACCCAATAAACTAGTTTACTATGTAAACAATCCTATTATGATTCTTTGTTACAAGTAGATTGCCTGATCATGTCATATAAAGTAATTATCTATGAGATTCTCACCATATTTTGCAAATAGTCTCTTTTAATTATCAATAATTAGAGAAGGGATTCTCTTCAGAATTGCATCACATGCAATAAGAAAAAGAAGTAACATGAAAAAGTGAAAGTATATATAGGATTGACTCACTCATTTTCTTTCCACCAACTCTTTTTTCCCCATTTTTCTTAAATTAACAACTTCAATTTACTCTAAAAGATATGGACTACTATAAGTATAAGCTAGTTGTTAGTGGTCTAAATTGTTCAAAAGACTTAAATATCTTGTGAGACTATTGGACTTCCCATTGTGAGTTTTCTTCTTCTTTTTGTTTAATAATGAGATCTGATTTCACTCTTTAATAAATTAGGGTTAAATTTAAGATATATAAGAGATGAAAGTTTTCAAACTAAGGGATTCAAATAAGGGAATGGGTATTTTTGTCATTTAGAATTATTTGATAATTATAGTATGTACATGCATTATATATGGTGTTAGGACCAATAGTGGAAGCACACATAAAAAGAAAGCAGAAAAAAAACACAAAATTTTAATATGGTTCAATCTCTTAATAGATCTACATCCACAATCCCAAAAGCAATAACTTCACTAAAATAAAACTCTTACAATTTTTGAATGGATAAAATTGCAAACTCTCTCTTGATCACAACTTCCCAAGACTCTGATTACAACTTCATGTCAATTCTAATGCTTGGTTTGTTATGGTGTTTGAACTAATACTTTAGAAGTCTATTTATATAAGTTCATTCCCCCTCCCTTCCTTCTTCCTACCAATTTCGGACTTTGTGGAAACTCCAACAAATTCTCACATTTTCCACAGTCCCAAATATAATTTACCTTGTCAAAAAATCAAACCTTCTCTTTTTAATGTTTCTTCTTCTATTGTCATGGACCCTCTTAAGGAAAAAAGATATTAATTAGTTGTATGACCATTAAATAAGACTTGATCACTAGTTGTGGTCATATGTTGCATAATAGTTTGTATCCAATGTGCATAAAAATTTATCTTCACTAACATTGCATACAAAAATTGCCAAGGAATTTTATTATAAGCTTTTGCAAGGTTTAACTTCAAAGCACACCAACCTTGTTGCAGTTTTTGTGTATGTTGTGGTTTAAGCATAAGCACCAAACCTAAAATAATATTATCTGAAATTAGTTGACTTCACAAAAATGCATTTTGATTAGGATTTGAAATAATCTTGCAAACCACATTACATAAAATAATTGGTTAAAAGTCCTTCATAATTTACAAAGTCACATTTGGGAACTAAAGTTATAAAAGTATGATTATCTCTTTCAGTAAGTAACCTTGTGAAAAAATGTCAACACCATATTAATGATGTCTCCCCTAAGAATACGCCAATAACAATGATAAAATTAGCCTAAAATCCATCTAGCTTTGGTGCTCTCTCCCTCTTAATTGAAAGACAATAAATAAATATTAATTGTCCTTACATTATCAATATTTATTGTCATTTTTTCTCCTTCATTGGAACTCAATTAGATTGGAACAATAAATATGTGTACCCTAAAATTCTTAGAAAAAAAAAAGTATAATCATTTTGGATCAAAGGTTCAAAATTAGATTAATTAGTAGATAAACTAATAATTTACACAACTATGCATGTAACAATTTCAATCTCAAAACACACATAAATTTTAAATATTACCAAAAAAAAGTTTGAATCACACTTATTTACCATAAATTTTATATTCAATTGTGATGTCCCCCTAATTGAAAAAGAAAAAAAAACAATTTATTACTTCTCAATCTATTAGTTCCATAACAATGACTTCCTACCATTAAAAAAATTTGTTAAATTAAACTATTGAGGTTTCATGTATAATGTACATGCTCATTGAAGTTGTTAAACAACTTTAAATGACCAAATTACCTTTTACTTTATCTCATATATACTCTTAATTTAAAATCTCTCATCTCTAATATATTCCAAGTTCAACCTTAATCATTGTCATTTATATTCTTTGGTGAACCAACGTTGGATGTTCTAATTTTTATAACATTTGTAGCTGGTTAAAGAAATGAATCCTAGTAACATTCTGACACATGTATGGTGAGTGCATTCAAGGTTGTATAGTTGTATACCACTAATGTATACATTCTAAATATTAATTTCAATTAATCATAAACATCATTTCTTTTTAGCCTTGTCTCCTCCTAGAAATTAAATTGTGGTCTCAGTGGTTGTCTTAAACTGGTCTTATTTTGTAGAAGTTCATCATATTTGAAAAACCTTAAATGGAAAGAAATAAAACATGATCATTTTTTTAGAACTAAAAGTTGGACGAAGGGATTTTGAATTTTAATATGGAATGTGAGTTTTTTTTTTTTTAAATAGTGAGCTTTTGATTTCATTCTTTAAATTGAGGTTCGAATTATGATATATAAGAAATGAAAGATTTCAAATTAGGGGATTAAAATAAGGGAAAGGGTATTTTTGTCATTTAGTTAATAACTATTACTTACATGGCATATGGGACCTCAAAAGTTAGAGTTAATGAAAATTTTGAATAGTATCATTACTATAAGGCTAATAGACAATGGGTAAATTGCTATATTTTTATAGATAAAGGGAAACATTACGATTAGATATCAAATTTAGAGTATATAAGTATAATTTTCTCAAAAATTTGTTTTTAGGCAACTCCATAATTTTCATAGATAAAACAAATATAAGAATTAAAAGTCACAATATTTTAAAACAAGATAATAACTATTTAAATAATGAATTATCTCTTGATTTGCATGGATGTGTAAGGCACAGAGTGGTCTTGTAAGACATTTGTGAGAAGTAGTGCTTTATCATGAACTCTAACAATTAAGTCAATGTAGGGATGTTCATTGGTCGATTCAGACCAAACTTTGGTCTAACTTAATACTTAACCCAATTTTAAACAAATTTCAAAATTGAAGCTCATTACTTAGGTTCGGTTTGGTTTAGTATTAGATAGGGTCAAGCTAATGCTAAGCAGCTTAATATTTTTTTGAAATTTATTGTAAAAAATTAAAAAGTGACCAAAAAAAGATTCTTACATAAGTCCTTATAAAATTACATTTGGTCTCTAAAAAGTTAAAATTTTCATATAAGTCCTTATAAATTTTTTTTCTTAAATTTAAATTTTAGGCAATGTTGAGCCAATATGGCCCTCAGAGCCTAGTTGATTTTGTGGCTCAGTCTACCCTTCTTTTTTTTAGGACCTAACCCAGCTTAGCTTGAATTGTTCAGGCAAGACCACGCACATCAGGCTTGGTGTACACCTTTAAGTCAACGTAAACAAATGAGAAAAAAATAAAGTTAAGTAGAAGAGTTCTAAGAGTAAGATGTTACCTGATCAAGGAGAAGGAAAAGATATTTATAGTGGGAAGTTGAATAATCTATCACTACAACAATGTTATAAAATTCCAATAGAAAGGCCCAATAAATTCCAATTAAAATTATTTGTATATATGTTTTTATTTTTATTTATTTTCTAACTAAAAATGAGTAAAAAAAATTGTCTATACAAAACAATAAAAATACTTATAAAAATAGCAAAAATAAATTGTCCAAGTAGACCAATTGTTTTGGCCAACCATTTTTCAGTTAACCACTTGAGTTGATTAAACTAAATTTTATACATACATGCATACATATTGTAATGTCTGGTATTTCATGAAAATACTGTAATGAGTTAGTTTGAAAAGTAAATCCCATGAAATGAATGATTTAAGGCCAAATAAAATTTGGATAAAATTTTAAATAATAAAAAATGAGAATTTGAGTCTTGAGTTACTTAGAAATTGGGGTTAGAGTGGTTCAAAAAATTTGCCGAAAGTCTAATGGTATTTTCGTAAATATGGATACTTTTTGAAAAACTCACAGGAGAGCTTTTAAATGAAAAATTTAAGTTCTTCAGGGTTCTCAAAGGCCTAGAAAATCATGGGAAGCCCCGAGATAATTAAAGCCCGTCTAATGTGTGGTTTTGAATGATGGTTGACCCAAATTTTGACCTGTTCATTTAGAAAGGTTTTAAATCAAAATTGAGTGCTTCTAAAGCTATTTTATAAAATTGAGGACCTAAATTTCATAATGGAAAAGATGGTTCTAAAAAAGGAGCTAAAATGAAACTAAAACAAAAATACCATGCACATGGGACATAAATGTCATTTTTTTGAATAATTTCTTCTCCATTCTTCTTTTATTTAGGCGTCCCACTCCTCCCTCATTCTAACTGACATTCCATCTACCTAAGACCAAAGGAGAGCTTATCTAAGAAGGGCATACAAAGGAGGAGGAAGGGAGAAGGAAGAAATCAAGGAAGAGATATGTAATTTAAAGAAATTTCATGGATTCTCCTTCACATAACTTGTTTTCCTCTTCTTGCTCTATCTTTCTATGTTTTGATGGATGGTTTGGTTTTATTTTGGCCTTGGTTCAGAGGAGGAAGTATAAGAATTCAAGGAGAAGACTAAAGCAAAGAAAGGAGCTCTTGAGATAAGCTTGGAATCAAGGTGATTTTTTTCCTACCCAGGTTTGCTATTACAAATAATGTAGCTTAAGAAGCAACTTGTATTTAGACTCTTGGAAATGAGTTTGTGATGACTTCAAGAGTCTAAATAGAATCAAGAGGCCTAAATATGAGAAAAAAATGAAGCCAAAAACTCGAATCATGGTAGTTGCTTCATTAGGCCATTAATGGAGCTATTATGGAACTAATGGACCAAGTATGCTTCCTAAGTGTGTGTCTAATACTTTGGCTTGTTCCAAGAAAGTAATTACATGCTATTTGTTATGTCTAGGCCAAAGGAAACAAACTTCATCTACTTACAAGTGTATGGCTTTGGGGGAAGAAAAATAACCAAGTAAAAGACTTGTTTTAATTCTAAGGTAACTCTTCACTCTATTCTTGTTTGCATTCCTGGATATGTAATTGTCATTGTATACTTGTATATGCCAATGTATTGTGAGACATGCCATTTGATGTTGTTTTGTTGCATTGGTACCAATATATTTCTTGAATGATGTTTTGGTTATGAAAATTGCTCTTAAAAGTGAAGTGGTGCCAAAAGTCCTTTGATATGAGTGAGGTGAAGCCAAAAGTCCTTACAAATAGATGAGACAAGGCCAATAATCCCATGGATGGGTGAGGCCAAGTCAAAGGTCCTTAAGCTAAGAGTGAGGGTAATCCAAAAGTCTTAAAGATAGAATAAGGTTAGACTAAGAGTTTCTAGTCTCATGGCATGTAAATGATGTTTTAAATGATTCTTAGTTGTCTTGAATGCCAACTTGTGTACTTTGACATGATATATGCCTTGATTACTTGCTTGAATGAGTGTATGAGTTACTGAGATTTTATGAATCTCACACATTTCCCTCTTCCATATCCACATGTCTAGGTGGTGCCCAAAGAGAGAAAAGTGGAAGCCAATGAGCTTGATGGGCTATATTTTGACAACCATGTAGCTTTTATTATATTTAAACATCAAAGTGGATATGTATATATTATTTTTGAGATATAAATGCTTGAGCAAATGTAAAAGTATGTAAGAATTGTGTATGAACCAAAGTGGTAGCCTAATTGATGAGAAAATGCAATTTGATCACTTGGTAGCCTAGTATGATGTAACACCACAATGTGTTAGCCTCAACTAATCTCCACTTAGACTTGATTCTATGAAATTCTAAAGAAAAAGAGTAAAATCGTGGCATTTTAATATATTATGTCAAGGTTTAAACAATTATACTTCGCTCCATGGGTCCCGTGAACCCATTAATTATATTCTCTACTCAAACTTCATTCATATAACTCATACATAGCATAAAAAAATCCATAAACCATAGATATGAAGTTAAAAACCAAAAAATTGCAATTTCTATCATGGGTCCAAAAGTTAGATTTTTTGCCCTAATTTTAGAAAATTATAACTAATTGTAGAAAAATGGGAATAATGTAAATCATATCTTTATAAAAAGATCTGGATGTTAAATTTACACTAAAAATAATTTTAAATCACAATCTCAACTTTTGGATCATGTTTGACAATAGAAAGTCTCGAAAGGTCATACTATCTAGCATTTTTTATACAGATTTTTGATATGAACTTTAAAAATTCATAACTAATTCCAAAAAAAATCTAATCTAGAAAAACTATATACCAATTTGGAAAGATATAGATGTTAAATAGGGAAAAAAATAATTCTAGACCAGTTCAATAGCTTTTAGACCTCAAGAATTGATGGAACAATAGCCAAGGTCAGCTAGCATCCCTGATGCTAACATAAAATTTTAAAAAATTATTTCTCCCTCTACAGACCTTCAATTGAAGTGCTTCTAATTGTTATAGGTTACTGTGAATGTCTAGTTTCTCTCTATAAAATTTCATGGCAATTGGATGTCGTTTGCCCCATAAATGACATAGATTCATTTTCGGACCAATTACACAGTGGACTGACCAAAAGCAAAAAATTCTACAACTTCAAAAATTCGCCAAAAATTTCATAAACTTCTAAATATTCTGCACTTTAACTTCTCAAAAATATCTTAACAAGCTCTAGATGTATGCCAAATTTCAGATCAAGAAGAGCTCATTTAGACAAAAAGTGACACAGCCCACCAATATAGTTACTTTTGCTTCTCATAATGCAACTTTTTAGTCAAAATGGCTCATTTTAGTGTTTAACACCTCTTGGGTAAGTTTAAAAGTACTAATACATCACATATGAATTACTCAAATGGTCCAAACCATCATACATCTCAAACTCACTATGCTACATACAAGAATACACATCTAGGAATGGGCTACCAAGTACCCAAAACTTGCATTCTCATTACTTTGGTTCCATAAATGGTTCATATATCACATATACATGTCTTTACACTTGTTCATAAATTTACATGTCAAAAATAATACATACATATACACTTTGACATTTCTTTACATCAAAAGAACTAAAACAAGTTATATAATTAACTAAGTATGCTCAACTAAGTTCCTTGACTTGCACTTTGGTCTCCTTAAGCTCCACCAAACATGTTAAGATAGGAGAGAGAAGGGGGTGAAATTTCAAGAATCTCAATAGCTTATACACTCATTTAAGGAAGCAATCAAGGTATATAAACATGTCAAAGCATGCAAGTAGGCATCCAACCATTCAAAATCATACAACACATGATTTATATGTTATGAAAATCATATCAATGCCAAGAATAAATTCTAAGGACTTTTAGTTTAGCCTCACCCTATTTTTGGAGCTTTTGGATTGGCCTCCTGCTTTGTCTAGGGACTTTTGACTTAGCCTCACTCATCCATGAAATTTTTGGCCTTGTCTCACCCATTACTAGGGACTTTTAGCTCCACCTCACCAATCACAAAGGACTTTTGGTATCACTTCACCCTTTAAGAGCCATTTTTATAACCCAAAATATAAGCATATTGATACCAATGCATTAAAGCAACATCAAATGGCATGTCTCACAATACAAGTGCACACATAAGCATACAATGACCATCATACATCCAAGAATGCAATAAGAAAGAGTGAAGAGTTACCTCAGTAGTTAAACATATCTCTTTCAACTTCTTTTTTCCCTTCTCGGTCTCACAACCGCAACTAGATAGAGCTTCAGTTCTTTGACCTAGACATAACAAATAACACTCAATTACACTCTTGGAACAAGCCAAGACATCACATACACACACTTAAGAAGCATACTTAGTCTATGATTCCCTTTTTTGTTCCATAAAAGGTCTAATAAAGCTTCTAAATCTTCCTTAAAAAGAAAGGCACTTGGGAAGCTTCCTAGGGGTCTTAGAAACTCAACCAAATACTTACAAAGGCTAGGGGATTCATGCATCGAAACAAAATTTACAAAGTGTTTAACAATCCTTAGTTGTTTCCTTTTGAAATTCACTAGCTCTTCTTCCAATTCTTTTGTATTTCCTAACTTCTCACACTTTAATTCAAGGGTTTCATACTTATTCTAAGTCAGAACTTCCTTCCCTTTACTAGCTCTCAAGTTAGTAAAACTAACATGCAGAAGAAGTAAAGATATATAGGTATCTACCTTGAATTCTAGCCTCCTTCAAGAGTGGTTCCCCTTGCCTTCACCTTCCCTTTAAATATCCACTCTCCCTTTTTTGAACCAAGCTAAAAACAAAACCAATTCAACAACCAAAACCATAGAAAGAGAGAGCAAAGAGAGAAGAGCAAGATTTCAAGAAGGAAAGTTATGAAATTCTCAAGTTTCTCTCACATTTTCCTTGATGTTTCTCCCTTCTTTCTTGGCTTCTCTTGGTCTTTCTCTCTCTCTTTAGCCTTTTTTTCTATTTTGGACGAAGCATATGTCAGTTAGAAGAAAAAAAGAGCTTCTTGAGTCTTTAAAAAGTAAAAATCCACTTTTTCTAGAACAAACCTTATTATAGCTAAAAATATCCCTCACTACGTGTAATGTCCAGTTTCGTTAAACAACAAAAACGGGTGTGTTTTCAAAACAAGTCCCCTAAAATGAATTAGTTAAGGTCCCAAAAAATTTGAGTAATATTCTAAACTCCTAAAAATGAGAATCCTAGCCTTAGACAAAAAGAAAAATGGAGCTAGAATGAAGAAACAAATTTTGATGAAAATCTTATGAAATGTAATGATATTTTTTTAATTTTGAGCAAAATCTAGAATTCACACAAGAGGGCTTTTTAAATAAAAGTTTTGAATTCTCCAGGGTTCTCAAAGGCCTTAAAAACCATGAGAGGCCCTGAGACAGTCAAATCTCCTCCGGTGGACATTTTCCAAAGTTAGTACACTCGAACTTTGGCGGATTCATTCAAAAAGATTTTAGCTTCGATTTGAGTGATTCTAAAGGTATTTTACTAAATTTACAATCTAAATTTTATAATGGAAAAGACGGTTCTTAAAAAGGAGCTAAAATAAAGTAAAAACGAAGGGCAAAGCGAGAATTTTTGAAAAAGCTATTCTCCTACACCTATAAATATGAGGCGCCCCTCCCTCTCCTTCATGTAGCCTCATATTTTTCTACCCAATTTTAGAGGAGAGAGCTATGGTTTAGGCACACCAAAGGGAGAGAAGAAGAAGGAGAAATTCAAGACATAAGGTATGAAAATTTAATTATTTGTCATACATTCTCTTAGCCAATCTCTTCTCCTCCTTTTTTCCCTTCTTTCCTATGATTTTGCTTAAGTTTTAGGGGCTATTTTAAAGGAATAATAGAGGGGAAACTTCAAAATTTAGGTGAGGAAACCAAGGAAGGTAAAGAACAAGTAAGAAAAACTAAGGAAAATAAGGTATCATACAATCTTTCCACTTGATCTTCTTCCTCCCCTCTCTTGTGAGTATTTCGACCTATATATGGTTAGCCTTAAGGAGTCAAGTTTTCAACTAAACCAAGGGTGAATCTAAGGAATTTGAGGAAAAAGAACAAGAATATGCAAAGAAAACAATATACTAGCCATTAGATTTCAAGATACAAATTATAGGGTTTCAAGTGCACCTTGTAAAATATGATTTTGTATGATGATTCCTAAGCCTAAATACGAGTTTAAATGAGTTCCTAAGATCCCTAGAAGTCTTCCCATGTGCTTCCTCCATCAAGAAAATCAAGCAAAATCCAAGGAGGCAAAATCATGCATAGTCTCGGCGTAGATAGGTTTGGGTGCCTAGGGAGAGTTTTAAATTTTTTTAAACTCATTTTTGAGTCATATATAATGAATGAATATGAGGGGAAGCCTTAGAAAAAATTTAAAAATCATACAAAGTGAGATGGTGCTTTATGTTCTATAATATGACCTAAAGAAGCAACATGTAATTAGGGTCTTGGTTCTAATTGTGTGATGACTCTAAGAGGTTTAAAAGGAGTCAAGAATGATATTTGAAAGGAAAGAATGAAACGTAGAATTTATTTGAGAAGTGTTACTTCATTATGTGCATTTGCGGAACCATAATGAGGTTTATAAGTTAAGCTAATGTCTAAGCAAGTTGTGTGGCCTTAGAATTAATTCCATGAACCTCTTGGCTTCCATAAATTGTGTTTAGGCTAAGAGAAGTCATCCCCACATGTGTGTATGTGTGGCCGAAGGAGGGAGCTTAGATTCAAGGAAAAAAGTGTGTGATTGTATTCAAGGTAGCTCACTCTTCCTTCTCTCATGCATGATTGCTTGCTTTACTTATCTTTAAATATGTGTATGTGTATTTTTAAGCCATGAAATGTGTTTTAGTATGACTTTGCTTCCATTGTGCCATGATGTTATAATATGCTTTCATATGATACTTATGATGTGTGCTTGAGAATGCTTGAGTGTGGTGAGGCCAAGAACCCTTAGCCATGATGAGGATGAGGCAAGAACTCTTACGATTGGTTGAGACAAAATAAAGAGTCTCCTAAAAGTGAGGTTGACTCCCAAGAGCATGGTTGAGTCCAAAAACCTCTTAAAGAATAGGTAAGGCAAGTCCAAAATCCACAAGTAAATGGGTGAGGTTAATTCACTATCTTAGTAAGCCTTTGTATGCCATGTATGGCTTTTTCAAATGATGAAAATGTCTCTTAAATATTTGCACATGTCAATATGAAAATATATATATTTATGAGACTTGTTTGCATCCATTATGTATGATTAAATGGGAGATGAGCTATTGGGATTCTTTGAATCAGATCCCCTCCTCTCCAAAATTCTAACATGCTAGGTGGACCAAGTGGACAAGGTAATGGAAGCCAACTACCTTGATGATGAAAAGATGACATGAAAGTGTTTGAATTTTGCTACTTTAATGCTATACAAATGGCAAATGATGTAATCAATGAATGCATATGTATTATGAAGTTATGAACATATGTAATTATGATAATATGTTATGTATAAAAGGGAGAATGTATTATGTAACCATTAGAATGCCATTTGGGTATATTATGACAATGTGGCTTCTTGAATGATATTATGGAATTGTGTAAAAGTGTGGGTGAGATGGCCAAATGAGATGCATGAGGTGTGGACCTTTTAGGCAGTTCACATAAGTCCTAATTATGCTTTTAGACTTACTCAAGAAGTGTTAAACCCCAAGAAAAGTAATTTAGACATTTTGGTATCATATATGGAGCTAAAATTGACCATAATGGAGTCTTATATCACTTTTTGTCCAAATGAGCTTTTCTTGATTTGATATTTGACATAAATTAGAGCTTATTGAGAGCTTTTTGGAAAGCTAAAGAAAATAATTTTTGGAGTTCTAGAGAATATTTAATGAATTTTTAAAGTTGACAAAAAAATTTGATTTTGGTCATGTCACTGTTCACTTAAATCCGAAAATGAAATCTGTCACATAGGGCTCAAATAATGTCCAATTGTCATGAAATTTTATACAAAAAAACTAGACATCACCAGTGACTTGTGTCAACTAGAAGCACCTCATTTGTATATCTAGAGGGGGAGATATGAATTTTCAAAGAATCTGTCTAGTATTAGACGCTTCACCTGACTTTAGGTACTGTTTGATTGGGTTTCGAGGTCTAGGCATACATAAACTAGTCTGGAGTTATTTTTTCACTCTATCTAACATCCACATATTTCTAGATTGATATCAATTTCATGGATTAGATTTTTTTGGAATTAATTGGACATTTTTAAAGTTTGCTACAAAATTTTGTGACAACACTAGTGGACAGCCTGACATCTAAACCATTTCGAATGTTAAACATCTTATATGTTGGATGTTATGGTCTAGACATATTTTTAGCATAAAATAGACATGTGTATCTTTCCAAAATGGCTAAGAATGTATAATTTAGATTCTTCTAGAATTAGTTATGATTTTTTAAAATTTGTGACAGAAATGAGAAAAATATATTCAAAAATATATAGATATATTTTACGCTTCCCTTTGAGTTCCACATGATGTAGGCTACTTTTGATGATGCAAAAAAGTTGTATTCATGTAATTAAATATAAGAATGTGATGTATGAGTTCACATGATCCACGTGACGCTGAATGAAATTTTTATATGCAACGTAACACTAAAATAATCAATATTTTTATTTCCTTTTTCATTAAAAACTTATATGATTCTTGGAATTGAGTTATTTAAAGGCATGAGATGAGTTAGAAATTATGATGTTACACTACAACGAGCACATATTACTTCCAAGCCCTTGTTCTCGCTAGAGCGTGCGCTATTGTGAGAAACTCCTTAGTTTTTGTATGGGATGCCTGAACTCACTATAGCTAATTGCATTCTTGTTATAACGAATTGATACACTCGTTATAACTAACAGACTTAGAAAATTTTCTAAAATCCTAGTTGTTACATATGGAATGTGTATTCTTACAAGTGGCATAGTGAAATTATGATATATGGTGGTTTAGACCATTTAAGAAGCTCATATATGCTATATTTGTGCTTTTAAACTTTCCCAAATTCTGGTAGAAGTAATGGGAGACCATTTGGACTAAATTGGACCCTTATATGATGCTAAAATGACCATATATGTGAGCTATAGCAAAATCTATCTAAATGAGCTATTCTTGGTTTAAAATTTGGCATGCATATAGGTCTTGTTTAGAGCTTTTTAGAAAGCTAAAGTACAAATTATTTGAGACTTTAGACAATTTTTTATGAATTTTTAAAGTTGACAAGTTTTGACAGATTTGGCCTAGATACTATACAAATGGTCAAAATTTTTGCCTACATTACTCGTGGGCCAAATGGTGTCTAATAACTATGAAATTTTATAAGTATAAACTAGACATGACAAGCTTTCTGTAGTGTTTAAGAGCATCTTATTTGGATTTATATTGATGGAGAAACGAATTTTTGAAATTCTAGATTAGTATTAGGGATGCAGTCAGACCTTCATTACTGTTCCATCAATTTTCGTAGTCTGATTCCTTCTATTTCGATTTAGACTTATAGAATTATTTTTTTCGCTTAAGTTAACATTCATAGCCTTTTCATAATGGTATGGTTTTCTATGTTTGAATTTTTTTAGAATTAATTATAAATTTTTAAATTTTATATTAGTAAACTGTGATAGCAAACCTAGGTCGCAGAACCTTTCGAGCTTTTTTGATGTCAATCGTGGTTCAACTGAATTTTTATGGCTTAGAATGATTTTTAACCTATAGTGACATTCAGAGCTTTCCATAAAGCTATCATTTTCTTGATTTTGATTTTTCTCAAATTAATTATGATTTTCTAAAGTTGGTGCCAGAAATCTGAATTCTAGACCTATGACCAAATTGTGAATTTTCTTATATGAGGCTTCCCAAATTGAAATGTATGGAATGTTTTGCAGTGGTTATGACTTGTTTAGATGGAATATGAGTAGAGAAAGATATTGGGAAGTCCACAGGGTCCTCGGAGTGAAGTTTGAATTTTTAAAATGTTACGCAATGCAAGAAAATGTTATTATTTTATTCTTTTTTCTTTGGAGTTTGGTATGAATAAGTATAAGTGCTAGTATGAGGGAGATAACAACTTATAGTATTACACATACATACATACACACACACACATATATATTTACACAAAATTTTGTGCATGTCTTTTTTTTAACTTTTTTTTGGTACTTAATGTTTTTTTAACTTTTAAAATTTTTATTTTACTTATTTACTTATTTACTAATATATATTTTTATTTTTTAAACATTAAAAATATAGCCATTTAAAAATAGCCTTTAGAGGTTTATATAAATTACATTTCTTCCTTATTTTCTTTCTCTATTCACTTCATTTTTTCTCTTTCAATGCCCATGTTCCTTTCTCTATTTTCTCCCTTCTTTTCTTTCTCTCCATGTTTGCAAGATTTTTGTCTTCTTTATTTTTTGTTTCAGCTACTGATATCGTGCAACATTGATTAATTTGTTTGATTGAAAAATTGATATCTAAAAATTTATTTGATTGGAGATTCAAATTTTGTTTCTAAAGTATGTATAAATATTTTGTGATAATATTTTTATAAAATATTATTTGGTATTTAGTATTAATGTTTACTGATTATTTAATAATTAAAATGATTGATTGATAGTATTGTTTATTTAGTAATTTATAATAATATTGTAGAAAAATATTGATTACTACAGTATTGATTATTTATTTAATTGATAGTAATGATTATTTATTGATTTGTGATAATATTGTGAAAAAAATATTTATTATTGGATAATATTTAGAAAATAATATTTAAAAAAATTTGTATTTTTTTAGTCATTTAATGTAGTGAAAAATATTTTGTTAGTAATAGTTTAAAGACAATTATTATTTATCAGAATTGTAAGATAATATTTAAATTGATTATTATAATAGAAAATGTAAATTCCTACCCATTGAATCTGAATATATAATAGATTAAATTTTTGGACAAAAAAGATATATTGATGAATTTTTACCATAGTAGAAAAGTATATTACTTTTGTTCATGAAAATAGACTCACTTTAAGAAATAAAAATAAAAGTTAGATATCCATATTCTAAATACAAAAATAAAGTATATCTTAATACATATAATGTAAAAACTGACTTTTAAAAAAGAGGGTTTCAATCTAAATATTGATATTAGACACGATATGGTGAGATTAAATCATCATCAACTAAGATATATGATAAAATAATATCTAGCTTAGGATTAGTAAATGATGACCATAAAAAAAATTCTGAAAGAATGAATTTTTGATACAGCTAGTCCTAATTTTAATGTTGGTACCTACGATAAATTAGATTATAATGATACTATTAATCAAGTTAAGGAATATCCAAACTTAGAAATCCAAAAATTGTTTGATTTATTAAATGCATATCAGCAACTACTATGGTCTATATACATTAATGAGTCTAAGTTGTATGTTGTTGTTCAAATGTTAAGTATTAAATATGATAATAATATCTCACAATATAGTTTCAATCATTTTGAAGGTCTTATGAATAATAGTTACCCTCATGATAATATTATATCTAATAATTAGTGCAAAACCAAAAAATTAGTGTCAAACCTTAGTCTATCTACTTAAAAAGTTGATGTTTGAATTAATAGTTGTGTGTTATGTTATAAAGACAATATAAATGAAACAACATATAAATTTTATGAAGTATCTCGATATAAAATTAGTAGACTTGGTAGAAGATGAAATTCTAAGAAGATTCCAATTAAAAGGATATATTATTTACCAATTACTCATAGATTACAAAGGTTATATGCCTTAATGAGTTTTGTTAAGAAGATGCAATGGCATTACAATAATAAAAGACATGAAGGTATAATCTGTCATCTATTAGATGGAGAAAAATGAAAATATTTTAATAGAGTATAATCAAGATTTGTCATGCAACCACAAAATGTTAAACTAGACTTATGTATAGATAGGTTCACTCATTATAATCATTCTACCTCACCATATTCATGTTAGTCTATTATAATAACTCCTTACAATTTCCTTCTTACATTGTGCATGACTGCTCATTTTTTATTTTTAATTGTAAGCATTCTTGGACCACAAAATTCCAAGACCAAGATTGATGTATTCTTATAATCATTAATTGATGATTTAAAATTATTATAGGAGAAAGGAGTACCAACATATGAGGTCTCAAAAAAATAAAATTTCCAGATGAGAGCGACATTAATATGTATGATGAATGACTTTCAACATATAGAATGTTGTCAAAGTAGAATACCACTAGAAAATTACTACATCCTTATTATATACATTACTTAAAAGCTTTTACCTTGAAATTTGAGGGAAAGAATTCCTAGTTCAATGTTCATTGACAATTTCTTCCCATGATTCATATTTTTAGAAGAAATGAATATGCTTTTAAGAGAAAAAAAATAGAGTTGAAAATGATTTCTCTCCTACAAGACTAGATGGAGAACAATTATGGCAAGATACTTACCTAAGATAATAGATAAAGGGTTTTTAGATTGCCTAGCTATGGGTAACAACACAACTAGACAAAATATAGCTTATTTTAAGAGCTTTGGTATTAGAAACATTTATTGGTTTGGCATAATCTAGATGATATGCATATAGAGAAAATTATGTTTGATAGTATATTAAATATTGTTATGCATGTAAAGACAAAGACCAAAGATAATGTGAAAGAGAGGATGAATTTCAACAAACATTATAGGTGGAGAGACTTAGATCTACAAGAATTATCTAATAGATAAGTGGTTAAGAAAAAAAGCTAAGTACAACTTCATGCTTAATCAAAGGAGGGCTATATGTGAGTGGATAAAATGATTGACAATGCCCTATGGGTATTCTTTGAATTTTTTAAGATATGTGGATTTAAGGAAAAGAAAGTTATTTGAATTTAAAAGTCATAACTATCATATCTTTATGGAATATTTACTGTTGATTGTATTTAGTGCACTTTTTGACAAATTTGGAAACTTATAACCTAATTGAGTCAATTCTTAAGAAAATTGTGTTTAGCAATGTTAAAGGTGAATGATTTAATGCAAATAGAACATAACATTTCTATCATTCTATGTAATTTAGAAAAAATATTTCCCTTTAGATTCTTTAATTTTATGAAACATTTACCAATCCATTTTCCATTTGAGGCTAAGGTTGTTGCCTTAATTCAATATTGATGAATGCATCTATCTAAAAGTAATTGATGCTTAGGTGATATTCTACCTGTGTCTAATTAGTTTGACTATCACCAATTTGTTATCGTTTCTAATTACTTGTTATCTGATTATGCAGGTTTTTAAGTAAATTAAAGTAGATAATTAAAAATAAAACTCATGTGGAAGATTCTATCTACAAGGCATATTTGTCATAGAATGTATCATACTTTTATTCATACTACTTTGAGTCACATGTATCTTCTTTATGAATAAAAGTTGATCAAAATTATTGTTTGGAGGAAGTAAAGGAAAGTGAGCCAATTGTATGAATTTTTATTGAAGTTGGACATTTACTTGGAAAGTGTTTTGCTCGTTATTTAAATGATAAAGAAATGTGTACCACTCATCTTCATGTCTTATTGAATTGTGATAAAGTTAAGTCCTATAATGAATAAGAAAAAACAATTTATTTCCATATGTTAAGATCTTTTTTTCCTTAACTTTTGAATGTTAAAAAGCTTTACAAGACCTTTGAGTAAGTGTTAACAAGCTTAAATCCAAACATTAGCTTTAAGGAAATAGACTTCATTATTGAACAGAACTTTGTCTCATGGTTTAACTTCTATGTATGTGGTGACATCATTATTTCTTTGCATAAGTATATACATTTTTATTTATTTAAATTTTTCTTGCATGATTATAACTTAGTTTTATTGTTAAATAATTTTTTGTCAACCAAGATTTAGTGATAATGTACATTTGAAAGATTTAGTTTCAGGACCACTTAGAGAGGTGCAAATGTGGCTATGATATTTTGTGAATAGATATAAGTTCCACCTATATTTGAAAGCACTAGGAAGAAGATAATAAATAGTGGAGTTTGCATGAAAGAAATAGGGAAAAATGAAAAAAATGACTATTTTGGCATCCTTAAAGATGTGATACAATTATAATATCCAAGAGAATTTATGAAGAAATTGGTACTATTTTATTATGATTGGTTTGATTTGGTTATAAATTGTGAGAGGAACATATAAAAAGAATATGGCATTATTGAAATTAATCATATCAAAAAATATAAAAAATTTGATCCATTTGTATTTGTAGAGCAAGCTATTTAAGCCTATTATATGCCATATCCTATGAGAAGTAAAAATAAAGTCGATTTGTGGATTGTCATTAAAACTAAAGCAAGGAAAGTGGTGAATGACATTAGTATATTAAAGATTGCTTACCAAGATGATGAAACTCATGTTAAAACAATAGATAATGATATATTATCTAATATCTTACTAGATGAGGGAGAAATAAAATAGGTGGATTTTTAGATATTATTGCATGTTGAAGATGTAAATCTTTAGATAAATGTGCAAGATGATAATGAAAATATAAATGTGCATAACAAAGATGAAGATGAAGATAAAGACAAAATGAAGATATGGATCTTCAAGTAGTGCAAGATGAAGAAGATGATAATGATAATAGTTAATTAGTAATAGTAATTTAAATATTTATTTTTAATTATTAACATTAATTATATCAATTATTTATATTATAAATTATTAATTACAAATTGATAATAAATTTATTTAGTATATTAATTACCAATTATAAATTATTTTTAAATATTTAATTATTAATTATTAATTGTTTAAAATTATTTGTTATTATTAATTACAAATTATTGCATTAAAGATTAAATTATTATACGTTATCTTATAAATAATTATTTAAAAGATTATAATAATATTAATAGAAATAAAAATTAAAAATTAAAAATTAAAAATATTTCAACTTTCACATTGAGTGAAAGCTCAATATGAAAGCTAATTTTAATTTTTTAATAATATGTATACATATATATATATACATATATATCTTTTTTCTTTCTATATTCTTCTTCATCCCGTGGTTCACTTATTCCTCTAATATCTCTTTTTATCTTTTTGCATTTTTTTTTCTTCCTCTAGTATTAAAGTTATAAGTATCTCTTTATTTTGAAAATTAATTATTTGTTTTTTTTCTCATGTCATATCCTATTCTAATTTATGCTAATCTATGCCAGGATATTTTTTTTATCTTAGAGATATCTAGAAAAATATATGGTTTAGTTGTTTATTCTCAAGTTTACCAAAGAACTCAACATGAAAAAGTGTTTATCAAATTATTATAGATGATGGTGACTTTCTTATTTAATTACATTATTTATTTATCACATAGATTTTATTTATTTATAAATTAAATTAATATAAATTTACTTTATTTATGAATAAGATTAAATCAAAATGGTGATATTATCAGTGAATGCATTATTACCATCATTAAATATAATTGTAATGCCCCATATAATTGCTTGATAGAAGCTTCTCAAATAACTGAATTATTATGGTTTCAAAAGTTTAAGGTATACTTTAATCTTATGTAAGGAAAAATTAATTTTTCTTTGTTAATTCTTTGATAATTGGAAGAATTTTTTTTTCCAGAAATATTATTGTTGGTACTTAAAAGAACGTGATAAAGTTTATGAGAGCTTTATAGGCCAAGTATAAAATTAAAGGTTTTTAATTGGATATGCAAGAAATAAAGCAAAAAGATCAAAGTAGATTAAAGAACACATTTGGAATGAATTGTGTACTGGTTGAAATTGTAACATCCAGTTCCTCCGTAAACGTAAGAAACGCAATGTTTGGTTTCTCCGTAAATATCAAAAATAGGCCAGATACAAAAGGAAGTCCCCGAAATAGAAGGAATTGGGGTCAAATAAAATTATAATAAAATTTTAAATAATAAAAAATGAAGATTTGAACCTTGAGTTGCTCAGAAATCAAGGCCAGAGTAATTCAAAAAATTTAGCGAAATGCTAGTGGTATTTTCGTAAATATGGGCACTTTTTGAAAAACTCATAGGAGGATTTTTTTAAATAAAAGTTTTGAGTACTCCGAGGTTTTCAGAAGTCATGAAAACCATGGGAAGCTCTAGGACAGTTAAATCTGGTATATGTTTTCTAATGGCGGTGAGTCTGAACTTTGATCGGATCATTCGAGAAGGTTTTAGCTCCAAATTGAATGATTCCAAAGGTATTTTATAAGATTGAGGACCTAAATTTTATGATGCAAAAGACGGTTCTAAAAAGGAGCTAAAATGGATTAGAAACGAAAATGCCAAAAACGATAGATGAAATGAGAATTTTTGGAATTCTTTTGCTTTTAATATTCTCTCTTTCTCACGCCCTTCCTTGCCCTCCTTTTTCCACCGTCTTTCTTCTGCCTTGAATAGAGAAGAGAATCAGTTCTCTTAGATGCACAAGAAGGAGAACTCTTGGAGGGAGAAAAAAAGCCAAGAAAAGGTAGGAAAATTCATAAAAAATCTAGCTCTCTCCTTAGCAAATTACTTCTCCTTCTTATTTATATGGGTTTGATGGTGTTTCTAAATCTATTTTGGGGGCAGAATGAAGATGAAAAATTTGTGTTTGAAGGGAGGCAACCAAGGAAAGTGAAAAGCAACCAAGAGAAAGCAAGAAAACAAGGTAAAACTTTCATTTTTTGATAGTTTCTTCCTCCCCCTTCCTCTTGCACGAATTTGGCCACTATGAGTCCAATTCTTATGAGCTGTTTTGTATCTAATTTATGGAGGGATTAGGGGTTTTAGGTGGCAAGGATTAAGAATGAACTAATAGAATCAAGAAAGGAGCATTAGGAAACAAGATGGAACCATTAGGGATCTAAATGCTCCCTTGCAAATCTGATTTTATATGAATATTTTTAGGCTCAATTAAATGTTTAAACATACTCCTAAGACCCCTAGAGAGCTTCCCACATGCACCTCCCATCCAAGAAAGTAAAGAAATTGCAAGAAAGCTAATGAATTCTAAGTAGAAAAAATGTAGTGCATTTAAAGGGATTGTAAAAGCTGATTTGATTCATGTATTCCCTAGCATATGTGAGTGTTTGTTTGAGTTCTTAAGACCTCTAAAAAGCCTCCCAAGTGGCTCTCCCATCAAGAAAAAATTGAAAACCCCTTGAACTCCAAATGCTTCCATAATGTCGGCTTAGGACAGATGAAGGGGTTAGAGAGTGTTTTAATTTATTCTAGCCTTGGTTTGGGGCTTCATATGATGGTAGAAGGTAGGAGGAATCCTTAGAAAACATTTAGAAGCCATGAATTGGGAGATGAGGCAATGGCTTCCATAATGTGACCTTATGAGACAACTTGTGTCTAGGCTTTTGTAAATGAATATGTAATAGCTCCAAGGACCTTAAATGAGGTCAAGAGACCTAGGAATGAGAAGAGAATGGAGCCAAGAACTTGAATCATGATGGTTGCTTCAATAAGCCATTTATGGAACCATTATGTGATTTATGGAACCAAATATGTTCTTAAATATAAGTTTAATGTCCTAGCTTGTTTCAAGAGTGTAAATAGCTTCCATATGATGTGTCTAGGCCAAGAGAAATGATCTCTACCCTCTTAGATGTGTGAGGTCAAGGGAGAGGACTCAAGGCTTAAGGAAAAAGTGTGTAAATGTAAGCAAGTTAGCTCTCTCCACCTTTTCTCATGCATGGATGTGTGTTAGCTTGTCTTAGAATGTGTGTATGTGTATTTTCAAGCCATTAAAAGTATGCTAGCATGATTTCATATGCCATGGTTTTATGATAACATATTATATTTTATATGATGTTTTGATGTGTGCTTGGGTTTGCTTGAGTGTGGTGAGGCCAAGAACCCTTAGCTATGGTGAGAATGAGCTAAGAACCCTTAAGATTGGTTGAGACAAAGCAAAGAGTCTCCCAAAAATAAAGTGGACTCCCAAAAGTATGGTTGAGTCCAAGAATGCATTAAAGAATGGGTGGGCAAGTCCAATATCCACAAGAAATTGGGTGAAACCAATCCATTTTCTTGGCAAGCCTTTGTATGCTATTTATGACTTTCTTAAATGATGAAAATGCTTCTTGAATGTTTACACATGTCTATATGATCATACATGCATTTATGAGACTTGTTTGCATCCATTATGTATGATTGAATGAGAGATGAGTTATTGGGATTCTTTGAATCTCATGCCCTCCTCTCCAATGCTCTAAAATGCTAGGTGAACTAAGTGGATATGCTAATGGGAGCCAACAACATTGAAAAAGAGAGATTAACATTCATATATCTAACTTTTACCCTTTTTAAACCATAATGATATTCAATGATGTATATGATTATTGTAAATGGCACATGACCTTTGAGACACATGTAAATATGATATTATGTGATGTATACATGTATGGATATGATGTATAAACTTTAGAAATGAATTTGGGTATGTAATACCAAGTTATGCAAATTGAAAGTTTGATGCAAATGTGTATAAGTGTGGGTTAAGAGGCTAAAATGAGATGCATGAGGTTTGGTACAATTTGGGTAGCTCACACAAGTCTTAAATGTACTTTTAGACTTGCCCAAAAAGTGCCACAACCAAGGAAAAACTATTTGGCAATTTTGGTATCCCATATGGAGCCAAAATTAACCATAATGGAACCCTATGTCGCTTTTTGGCCAAATGTGTTAGTCTTGATCTGAGATTTGGCATGCAATTAGATCTCATTAAGAGATTTTTAGGAAGCTAAAAAATATAATTTTCGGAGGTCTAGAGAATATTTGATGAATTTTCAAAATTGGGGTTTTCTATTGATTCTAATATGTACACTGTTCACACAGGTAGATTTGTATTTTGTGTCATCCGATAGGCAAATGGTGTCCAATACTTGTGAAATTTTATAGGTCATAAGCTTTCTATAGCCACCAAAATCACCTCATTTGGAGGTTTGAGCAAAGAGTTACTCATTTTTTAAGTTGGTTGTCAGTAGCAGTGGTGCCCCAAGAGTCCAGTTACTGTTCCATAAATTTCCAATAGCTAAACGTATTCTTTTCATTTTGGAATTATTTTTACATAAATTTAACATTTTTAGCTTTCCAAAATGACCTAATTTGTGTAATTTTGATTTCTATAGAATTAGTTATGAATTTTAGAAATTTGTATCAGTAATCTGAAAAAGCAACCCAGGCAGCAACAACCTCTGGACCTTTTTAGATGGCAAACGTCCTCTGTGATGAATGTTATGCTCTGGACATATTTTTAGTGTAAAGTAGACATCCATAACTTCCCAAAATAACCAAGATTGCATGATTTCAATTTTTCTAGATTTAGTTATGAATTTCCAAACTTTGGTCAGAAAGAAGGCCAAATCTGGCCGAAATTAAAATAGCCACTTTTTATGCTCAATTTCGGTTTCTAAGAGTTGTGAGCATGATTTTGAGATGGAAATGAGTTGTATTGATGTATTTAAATATAAGAATGTATAGCATGAGCTCACACGGTTCATGTGACCCCGAATGAAATTTTTAAGTACGACGCAACGCAAAGAAAGTCACTATTTTTCCCCTTTTACTTTATATCTTCATGAATATAATGATGTGAGGCATGTATATATATAATATGATGAGCTAGAAGTTATGGTGTTACAGAAATAAGCCATAATTCCAACAAAAAGTGCAAAGAACGAAAGAAATAAAGCATCCAGTTTCAGGTTAGGCCCATCTCTTCACATGAGCAGCTTTGTTCTATCATGGCTACATTGAGAGAAGATGAATGAAAGATTAGACAAACAAGCAACACCAACTAAGTTTTACTATTTTACCCATTGAGTAAATAATAATCGAGTTGGTAAAAAATTAGAAGTCACATTTGTAAGTACAATTTTGCATTTAATTTATATTTGTCATTATAATACAAATTCATATATATATAGAATGTTTGTGCAAAATAATTATATCAACATTACAGGTAGAGAAGGACAAAGTTTTGCTTTTCACTAACAATTATTATTGCAACAATTATCAAAAGAAATAAATCTCTAAGTGAAAGCTACTAAAGGAAAAAGGCTAATGGAATGGTCTGATAGTCTTAGAAGTATATCACATTTAATAGAAGGAAACCTAGTCGCTAGATTTAGATACAAATACATTAAGTTCAATATAAAAAATTATTCAAGTATTCAAGGATTTGTATTTCTGAGAAGGATGTTATGTCTAGATGTTGCAAGTGCATTGCACTTTCTAAATCTAGAATCCTAAAAAAATAAGATAATTATTTCATCCCTGCAACATCAAATTGATATATATATATATATATAAATCATTTTGACCTTAACAGATATGGTCAAAATAACTAAGATAATAATAATAACAATTAAAATAATTTATTTTTTAAATAATTTGTATTAAACTTATGTATTAAATTTTTATATGACATGACTTTTCATTTTTATTGTTTGATAGACATGACATGCATATATATAGTATAGATGGAATTGAGACAATGTAGTTTAATCAATGTATGTAGTCTAAGCAAGTTGAATTAATTGAATTGTAATGTTTTATTTATCCTTTTCTATTTTTTTACATATATCCTCTCATTCTATGCTAAGTATCTTATGAACCATCTTCATCCATCTTCATCTCTCAAGACTCTCAATCTCTCTCTTAGATTCTCAATCACTCTTTATCTTAGTATCTCCCATTTTTCTCCCTTAGACTCTCATATTTCTTAGTGTTCATTTATCTTAATTTTATTTAATTATTTTCATTTTATATTTAAAAGAATTTTTATTTATGCAAATTTTTGTTATCCCTTAAATTTTCTTTTTCTTTTCTATTTAGATGTCTTGATGAAAAATATCATCAAGTAGTGATCAATCATGACCTCCAAACAATCCTCCTCCAATGCACAAAGAGACTTAGCTCCGATTCAAGGAATAATTCAACAACAATTTATTGAACCAAATGATGATGAGTTACTATTTAGTTTTTTATATTATTTACATTTGTTATAACTTTTAATTATTTATAAATTTAATTGATGCATATTTATTTTATGCAGGTTTAACCTAAATAATGATATAGTTCGTTCTTATATAATAAATATTTTTAAAAGTAAATATAAAAAGATTTAGAATAGTTGGAGAGATGTTTTTATAGAATACCAACATTTGTGGTTTTTAAAATTTTAGGTGTTTTTTTAATTATTTATTAGATTATTTTAATTTTTTTTATTTTATTAATAATTGAAACTTCTATTTATAGAAATATTACTTCCAAAGTCCCTAGGATCACAATCAAATTTATTTAAATTAGAAAAAAAAAAGTAACTGCCTGTTTAAGAGGTCTAGTTTGGTGATACTCAAAAATCAAGAAAGAAACTTGAATGAATTGAAAATTTTATTTAAAATCAACTATGTATAAAATGGGCTACTGAAAAATTCCAATCAAAGAGTACACAAATGAAATAAAAAAAGAGAAAAAAGACCCTTTGAGTATGGTTCATCTCAACATACAAAAAGTTCTATTTCAATATTTGAACACGTAAGGATATTGATGGCTAATTTTATTTTTTAAAATTCTTACTTATTATTTAAAATATATGTGTAATTAGTAAAATATTTAAAATATATGTGTAATTACTAAAATATTATTTTAAAAGCACAAGAATTAGGAATAAACCCAAATGTATTTCTTAAAACTCATAAATCATCTAATGTTTGGGTGGATAAAAAATCTAAAATTATATATGTAAGTGTTTTTTTATATTTAATTTACTTAATTTATATATGTTATTATAATTTTATCATTTTAGCTTCTTTTATTCACTTCCAGAATAAGTATCAAGAAGAAAAAATGTGCTAGAAAGTAGGAAAGAAAATATATCAAAACTAGAGTTATGGATCAAGGCTTCGAGAGGGGAGAAAAAAAGGCTTCGTATATAGTTTAGGAAATATATCACATAATATATTTGGAACTCTAATATATGGATACTCCCACTCTTAAGCCTCCCCGCATATAATTACTTTGGATATATACAAGAAATAATAAAAAAAGAAGTTTGGCTTTTACATTACAAGCTCACAATGTTGAGCTTGAAAAATAAAGAAGGCAAATCGAGTCACTTGTACTAGAATCAAATTTTTTCAAACAACACCGAAGTCAGGATAAGTATAGTCCTAGTTTTATATACATGCTAGATATGTATCATATTAACAAAGACAATAAGTAAGAAGAGAAGGAAGAACAAGAAGAGTCAAAAAAGATGAAGATTGATGGCTAATTTTGTTTTTATGTAATTTAATTTATGTTATTTTATTTGAAGAAATATTGTTTGATATTGAAATTTTTTTATATTTAATATTTATTATTTTATAAATTTATATATTAGGATGATAAAGATAAACATTTTAAAATGCCTGCAACCACAAAAGAATGGAAGAATAAAAAGAGCAAGAAGAAGCAAATTAAAAGTGAAATGAAATTCATTTTACCCGTCAAATTACCAAATACTTTTCTATCTTTTCTGAATAAACTTATTCTCTCTCATTTTATCTTATTTGATCATCTTTTTTTTTTCCCTTTTCTCTCACATCATCTATTACATGTTTTCTACTAATTCAATCCTCCTTCTTATTTTTCTCTTTGATTTAGATTTTCTTCTTTATTCTCTTCTTCCTAATTTCTTATTTGATTATTTCTTACATTATTTTACATTTTCTTATTACTAATTTTTTATTAGATTTCTAATATTAGATATAATCTATAGATTGGAATAAGTTTTGATTATTACTATTTTTTTCACATATACTAATCTATATAATCTATACATTATTATGTTTGTAATATACATGAACTTTTTTATTTTTACTATATTTGGATTTTTTAATCTAGATTTATTTATTTCTTCTTATTTTGTTTTACTTTTGATTATTAATTTTTTTCATCTACACATGAAGAAGGAAAGAAAATATGAAGAGGAAATAAACTTAGACAAGAATATTTATCACATACCCTGAAAACCTAAAAAGCCCAAAAATTGAAAGAAAGAAATAGAAAAAGGAAAATGAAATATCAATGAAAAAAAGCATAATAATATTAATAATAATAGGATAAATTTAAATAAATATAAAACAAATTATTAATTATAAATAAACATAATATATTTATTAATATATAAAAAAATGAAATAATAGTTTTTAAAAAAATTCTATCAAAATATTTTTGATAAACCTTTAGGTTTTGTCGGAAATCTTTTCAATAAGCAATATCTATTAGAAAGATTTTTGACATATTTCTTTTTCAACTCATAAAAATTAAATAAATATCACTTGCTTTTTTATTTTTTTTAAATTATTTAATTATTATTTATATTAATTTATTAGTTATTTATTATATGTTGAATATAATTTATCTTTTCAAAATTAAAAAGTTGTCATTGATGTGATAGGAGAGATAGAAAGAGAAAAATTTATCACGCTCTCACTGAATTGCAATTGATATAAAATATGGACAACTAAAAAATTGATGGATTGCTTGAATGAATTTTCAATTGAAATTTCTTGATTTTTGATTGAAATTTTAGATTTACTAATTGAATATTCAATTGATAAATTCAATTTTTATTATAGTGTCTGAAGATATTTGAGATCTTTTAGTAATTTAGACTAGTGACAACTAGCTAATAGTTATAGGAGTCAATATTTTATCAATTTAGGGATAAATTGAAATTGTTAATGTAGAATAGAGAAGAAAACAAAATAGAAAGGTGAATGGGAAGAAAAGAAATATGTTTCATATACACTGTCATATATTTATACTACTCTTTCTCTTGTTACATATGATGTAGAAACTTAGAAAAATCCCTTCTCCAATTATAGATAGCTAGGAGAGACGATTTGCAAAATAAGGTGAGAATCCCATAGATAGTTATTCTATGTGGCATGGTTGAGTAATCTGCTGTGTGGCAAAGTCTGATAATAGGACGATTCACACGGTAAACTGATTTATTGGGTTCGTTCAATTGGCCTAAATACACACACACACACACACACACACACATATATATATATACAAGTATCATAGCTTTGCTGAGAGAATCATATAAACCCTAGTGGATTACCCCCTAATTAAGTAGATGCGATATTCTTTTTGACAAATTGAAATCTCAACTATAATTTTGTCTTAGACATAGACACTCCATTGATATAATTAAAGAGAGCTTCGGTAAGGGAAACAGATTTGGGTCAGGATAAGAGTGAAAAGAAAAGTGGAGATTAGCATATTCTGCTAGTTGATTAAGCTGGATAATTATTTTTCCAGCACAGTGTTTCAAGGCGTCAAATTGTCAACCACTTCATCATCTCTTTCATTATTAATTAGCGTTTTCACATCCCAAATTTCTTAAGCAAATCATTTTATTAAAGATAAGTAAAATGGGTACAAATTAAAACATAGACATGTAAATATGTTAAATATAGATATTAAAAATATATGAGCAATATATTTATGTGTCTATATATTTATAATTAACTTGGTTTAATTATTTTAAAATACTAGATTTGCCTTAATTTTTTTTTCATATAGGGTTTACAAATTAAAATTTAATTTTTGAAATGATAAGGATAAGGAAGTTATGCGTCCAAAAAGTTGCATTAGCATAATAATTAACAACATTAATTCAGTTTGGAGTATTAATGGAAAACTTTCAGGTTTGATGCAACTTGCCACAAATAGGATATCTTGATGGGACTATATATATATATATTCTTTCTCATATCCTTTGTTTGGTAAAAGACCATAACATGCGAGAAAGTCAAAAGAAACAAATTGAACGGCGCAAGTTGACAGGGAAGCTGAGGGCTTTTGTTTAAATATTTTTTAATAAATATTTTCCAGCAAGTAAAGAAATAAAGAACGTAGGAACTGTAAGAGAAATAAATAGATATGACCAGATTCTTTTTAAGATTTAGTAGTTAGTGAATACTAACGTGGTCCATTTGGTTCAATATAGTCTATTTTGTCCATACCCATACAACACACCAATTAGTTAAAATTAGGACATGATCTTTTAAAAATATTTTAGATGCCATATCATTTTAGCCACATGAAAAAAGTGTTAAACCGTTTCAACATTTTTATTGATTTGCTCTTAAGATGAGAATTGAATTAATATCATAATTCACCTGAGAATTTAAAGAATTACAAAAAGATATCTTAAAAATCAACGATTGAATTAATAAAGTGAGGTATTTTTATGAAAACATTAATTTGCTCAAAATTTTATGACTAACATTTAATGAAATTTGGTAAATGTAATTGAGAAATTAAGGAAAATAATTGAATGGACATAGATAAGATGAAAAATTGGAATGCATTCAAACATCATTCTGGCTTTCGTACATAACCTGTTAATCTTGTTTTCTTTTTGCCATTTTTGACTCTCCAAGAGGAAAAAAAAAGTAGTAAGAAGAACTATGAAGTGATTAAAATGTGCCAAATTATTCAGACTTCTATTGGCTTAGATTCTGCGTGGCAGCAGAAGCAGGGCCCACCGGCCATAAAATTTAAGAAATGCACGCGAATGGAATATGATAGGTTCAGAGTTCAGACTTTGAATGCATATGATATAAATGGTATAAGTATTTTTTTAACAAATTATATTTTAATTAAAACGTTTGATAAGAAATATTTTTTTTTTAAATTGTGTAGGGTTTTTAAAGACCTTTTGCAAAGGATTCTGATTAATGATATTTTTTGTTGAAAATTATTTTTAGTTCAATGTTTTTTGTAATCTATTCTTGTGTGAGCCAAAAGGGGGGTTGATAATAAAGGCAGAGAGGACCACTAGCGTTGAATTGAATTGGGTCGTACGATTTAGGTGGCACAAGCGTATCAGTGGCCATGGGCGGTTTGCATTTTAGATGCAATATTTATTTTTTAAGTCACGCTTTCACACGTTTTGTATTCATTAATGAAAACGACTCCTACACGCCGATTGGCACTATAAGACAAGGTAGAGTTCATTAATGACAATTTTTCATTCGCGCCGTTGGTACTATAGGGTAAGTTAGAGGGAGGTAGGGAAGAATTTTTGTTTTTTTTTTGTTTTTGTTTTTATGTTTAGTAATCAAATTTGGTTCCAATGTTAAAAAAAGAGAGAGAAAAAATCATTTTCTTCGTGTAAGTATGAAAATCAGGAGTAATTATTATAAAATTTATATAAATTTTATTATGGTCTTGTTATCATTATTTTTTAAAATAAATATATGAGAGTCATTTTTCTATCATTTTTTTATTTCAACCATTTTTTTATTCAACTAAACATACATACTTATATTCTTTTTTATGTTATATCAAAAATAATTATTCTATTTCATTTCCTTTTTATTTTTGTACTTAATAATTTTGTTTACCAAACGAAGTCTATGGTGTAGAGGTTTTGAGCTCTTGAAGGTCCATGAGTATTTTAATGGGAAAATTATAATTTAGTATCCCAACTTAAAGATAATTTTACTAAAAGGCTTTAAATTTTAAAATTATTTTGAGGGAACTTAAAATAAAAAATTTTAACTTGGAGTTCTTAGGCAGAACCAGGACTCCAAGTTAGCAAGAGCAAAAATAAAAATAATTCAAAATTCTTTATATTCTCTTTAAAAAAAATTTTACTTTTATAGTATATTGTTAAGATAAAATGTTTTCATTTGAACTTTTAAATTAAACTAAATTTAATTTAATTCATTAATAGTATCCTAACTCCCTGCTAAATCTAAAAACAAGTGTGAATTTAAATGAATAATGTATCAAAAATTACTTTTCATATTAATATCAGCAACTTCACTAACTAAATATCTATGAAAACATAGTTCTCTATTTACTTAATATTTATGTAATACAAAACAAAGATATACTAAAAAAAATATACCATTGCTCACACAACATAATAATTCAATGAATAACTTAAAGCATTTTGAAGGGAAAAAATTGTTTTATGAAATATAAAAGTTTATGAATATCAATTTACAAAAGTATATATATTTACAAAGTGTTGTAAATACTATTTTATCCAACAACATATAAGAATCCTTTTGTAGTATTTTTTGAAAAATAAAAAATTATATTTGCAGAACACAATTTGGACATGAAGAAACAAAATGAGATGGAAAAAACATAAATGATGAAGAAGTTGAAAAACAATATATATATATATATATATATATATATTGAATAGGGGTGCAATAAGGGAAGAGAGAAGAAGCATTGTATAAAATCTAACTAAAGCTATGGTCAATTTGGAAAAAATGGCAAAGTGAGAGAAAAATGAGAAATGAGGAACGTAGGAAAAAATAGAAAAAATGAGAAAAAAATTGAAGTAAAAAAAGGAAAAGAAAACATGTGTGAGTTTAGTTGGTTCAAATTAAAATATTAAATAATAATATAATAAAAAATGCATGTTTGGGCTTAATAGTTTAGAAACCCAATAATATAATTTTGCATTTTTTGTGAAAGTTATATACATAATACATATACTTAGGTTCAAATTAAAATGTCCAAATAACTAAAAAAAAAAAACTACATAACATAGTCATGTAATACCCCATATATATATATATCATAAAAATTGAGGGGGCAGATATATATGTGATTCTGCCACTAGTTTTGAACTGTAATTTTCTTGTATAATTCAAATTGTAGTTAAAATAAAAAAAAAACCCCTTAAGTTAGGTCAGTGTATAACTAATGAATTATATAAATTAGGGGTGGGGCTTGAGCTATGCATAAAAATTAAGAAAAAATGGTGGGAAGAGAACACAGAAAAAGAAAAGCAGATACAAAAAAGAAAAATAAAAAAAGGGGGGGGGGGGGGGGGACGGTAAGAAGCTCAAACCAAAGTTGTGGCTATATGACTTGGAACCAGTAATAGGGAGAGTAAAATTTTTCAAAGTTTATACACACACACACACAGACACACAAAAATCGATCCAGTGAGTTATTGGGTATGTGTGTTTTTTTTGTTTGACCTTTTTTTTTTAATTGAATGGTTGAGCTGCATTGTTAATATTAGAAAGCATTACAAGCCCAAATTTGTTATAAAGAAAATGGTTGTTCGTTTAGAAAAACAAAAAGCATACAAAATTGATTATGGGTTAGGTCCCATGCAAGACTTCTGTCAAATTTTAAAAGGGTTCGGTTTTAAAGTCCATAAATTTTTACATAAGATAAAACTCAAAACTTGACCTTATATTTAGCTTGGTAGGGATCAAAGGTCAATACTTAAAAGAAAAAAAAAAAGAATAAAATGCAAATACTACTCAACATGAGTATGTTATACCTCTCTGGTAATCCTTTTATGCTATATTTATTCCATGTACCAAACGGGAGGGTAAAATGTGAATATATGGCAATTATTCTGGACAGAACCCAATATTGAAATAAAAAAAATGAACGTTATATTCCATTTCTTTCAAATTTTTCTAGGATGAAAAAAAAGGAAATTTCTGATCCAGCAAAGTTGGAGTACCAAATATATGGTAAAATCAAATCATCCCTATGTAAACACATGAGGAATGAAATTCCTACGGCCATTTACAAATTTGAGTCATTGATGGGCCACTTTTCCTTACATGAAGACCAATGCTTGGGTTTCCCTTCTATTTTTTTTTTGGGCCCAAAGGCTTAATTTAGCCTTATGTGAAATAAAGGTCAGGACTGAAGTAATTTTGATGACATTGGTAACGCTTAACTCAGTATCTTATTACAAAGATGTAATTTATGTTGATCTAAAAGTAAAAATTTGCCATGTTAATTTTATATTCTAAATTTCAGAAAAATTAAATAACAATAAAAAATATAATCAAATATTTGATAATTTCTTATATTTAATTTAATTTATTCTTAAAATACATTGATGGAATTAAAAATATTAAAACTTTAAGTTGCAATAAAATTAATTATTATATTCAAAAAAAGATTTTTTTTTTAATTATGAATTTTTTAATAAGCTTATTATATTAAAAGGCATTTTATAGTGTAGGAGCAATTTGAATGAGGCCAAAATGTATAAAACTCCCTCCAAATTTATATTTGGGCCTTTTAATTAATGCTTGTATAAAAGTAAACAAACCTTAAATGTTTTAATATTTTATTATAAGATATAATTTTTATTAATCCTTAAAATAAGAACCACCTGAAATCAATCATGTATTACCCTTACGCAGGTTCTGTCTTTGACAAGTTGTCAAGTTGGCAATTTTGACTTATCTCTCTTATTTAAATCAGCGGTTGATCCAAAAATAAATCAAAGTTCAGATGCCGAAACTGTTTTTTCTGAAATGCTCCAACATTGATAGGATATAAATAAAGATGTGAAATTTATTGTTGCAAGCAAAAATATCAAGCCATGTTGTAACGCCGAGAAAACCATTACAAGTTTGCTTTTAAGATATTTACAACGCTAGATCAATGTTCTAAATTTGAAATTGCCTAACCAAATTGTAATGCAAGTATGATTGTTTTCTCATTCTTGGACCACCGAGATTGGGTAACAAAAACATGCCATCAATTAAGTAGGAATCTGCCATTCCAAAGATATTGTGGTCGTTGGTTGATATCTGTAATCTGATTTAAATTTTTCCCTCAATAATCAAATATGTGCCACTAAATCACCGAGCCATGATAATTGCATGAAGTGGAGAGCACTAGGAATTCTCAAATAGTCTTTGATTATGACAAAAGCAAATGGTGTATAGAATTATACAGATTGTATTGATAATGCTCTACTATTCTTGGGAGAGCCATTATTGCAAGCATGTAAAGATATCAGGTAATGCAAGTTCATCCACAATTATTCCTATATGAGAGCCAAATCAAACTGCCAGTGCAAATAGACATAGTAAAAATACATGATTTCTTTTTAATGATCGTAAAATGGACATCCATCCTCAATAGAAAAATGATGTCTACAAAATGTTGTTACTAAAGGTAAAACTCAACATATCAAACATCACATAAAGACAATAATGCAAAATGAAAGATGAAGCTTTCAAAGTTTACCTCAGATTATACCAGATTGTCATTGATTTGCCTTTATTTGTCAAGATAATATTTTGTATCCATTTGCCACGATGTATGAAACTATATTTGAACCTAACCATAGAAACTAATCACTTTGTCCTGTAGTAGAAAAAGTGGATTGAAATTTTTTTTGAGCTGCATTCCTTGAATATAATTGATTCACAACTTGATTATTCCAACTTTCTTAGTTATGGAGTATAAGATCCCCTACTCTTTAAATAGAAGGAAAGGAATCAATCTATATCAGACACCAATGATGGTTTAAAATGGGAATTGACAAGCTATCTCCAATGCACTATTGTAAATGGTTAAAAAAGATCGAGTCAACCTTTTTATTCCTTTCCACATCCAATTCAGAAAAAAAAAAACACTTTTTATTTGGGGATATTTTTTACTTCGGGTTCAAGGCGGTATACAAGCATACTGTCCCATTCCACACACACACCCCCCGCCCCCAAAAAAAGGCACAAAGCCACTACTTTTTAAATTATTTTATATCTATTTTAATTTTTTTATCAAAAAAAATTAACTTTATACATAATACAACTAAATTAATAAGTTCTAATAAGATACTGTAATTTTATATTTAATATACCAGTAAAGATAACTATATAGTTATGTAATTTATTTTTAAAAGAAATACGCTATAAGTAAAATAAAATTAATTTCATTAACAAATAAGTTGAGAAGAATTAAGTATACTTTTTTAAAACCCTAAGATAAGTTAGTGTAATTGACTTTTATTTTTTTAATAAGCATAATTTTAATTGACCTCTATATATTTATGTGGCCGTGACAAAATATATTATAAAATAGATAGTTAATATACATATTAAATATACCAAAAACAAACATAACTACTTTACCAAAAAAAAAATCTTTATTGGCATAAAATTTGATACTGTTGTAAGATAATTCATTCATTACTAAAATATTAGGAATGTACAACTGTAAATCCATATTGCAATATAATTCATAACTCTTGACGTATAAATGCATCAAAATAATAATAATATAACTATTTGAAATTTTGGCCAAAAGAGAAACCCCATGATTTTTTTTTTTTTTTCATTTTTTCCCAGGGGTCGGGCAGGGCAAGCATGGAGACGGGACGAAACTACATAAATCCGCAGGGGAAACACAACACTCCGATGACTCCCAAAGAGCAACAAAAAATTTGTTCTTCCTAAAGTGCTGAGTTACATAACATGCTGTTGGGCTCAGCAAAACTTAAAATGTTATCAAGCAGTTACATGAAAGCATAATCCAAGACATCCAAGAGCATAAGGAAATAAGAAAAAGGAAAAATATTGTTCCTAGGAGATTAAAATCATTCCTCCAATAGGATTCTGTCTTTTTCTAGTCTATCATCATTTTTTCATTACTTTCAACATGTTTACATCCTTGAGAGTATTTTCATGATTTGTTACAAACTTAAGAATTTACAAGTCATTTCAGGTTCCAACCTTACATGAATCATGTTGATCCTAAATGCAAGATCCTAGATCAGATCAGTACGATCACAACACCCAGACAAAATAAAAACTGTGTTAAACTGACTCACCCAAGAAAAACATAGGAACCAAATAATTGGGACTATCTGAGTATTTCATTAGGGCAAGGTTATAAAAAAAGAAGCCCTTGCACCCTATATTTTAGACAATTACCAGGAACTTCCTACCCTAGTCCCTCTAAAAGACACCCAAAAAAGCCGGAAGAATTTGTGTGCCCTGGTACCACCTAGTAAGATACACGTACCCAGGAAAAATCCAAGGAAACCCAAGCATCACACTATCTCCTCTGGTGCGCCAGTATAACTTAACAAGTTTTTAAGCTGCAGATGAGGGGTAAAAAGAGCTATGAGCAGGGGATTTATTTTGAGGCATGAAAGAAAATCATCCTTGCTTACTCTCCCGTCATTGTCAGTATCGAATAAGACAAACAGTTCATGAACCTGCAAGTAACCAGTTACTGTAAGTCAAACCAGATTAAGAGCTAAACGAATGTCAGTGACTAAAAACCTGAGATAAAAGAGAGAAAGTATGTCATATACTAGATCAGTGCGAGTTACCTCATCCACCTTCCAGCTGGAGATAGCAGGTTGGATGATATCAAGTAACTAATTTTAAAGAACAAAAAGGAGAACAAGTTAGGATTATTCCAACATATACTTAAAAGCAGAGCTGAAGAATAGGAAAGAGCAGAATACTTGTTGTTCTACGATGTAGTCCTTTATGCCATCCCCACATGCAGCAAAAGCTGATTCACATGCTTGATGAAACAATGGCTGCTTCATGACATGGGCAGATTTAAACAAGAACTGGAAGAAAATCAGAAACATATAAATATGTCACTAAGGGCTGAATATTATAAGCAATAAGATCATATCAAAACCCCAAGTTGCAGTTAGAAGCCTTCTGCCCAGAAACCAGTGCAGATGTCAGCTGGTGCAGTATCACTATTTCTAATCTTCTACCTAGCATAAAAATAAGGTAGATTGCAAAGAGTTACCTGTCTGAATGTAATTGTGCCACTCTTCTCTACATCAATGAATGAAAAAATCTGCAATCCAATATGATCCTCATGAGAAAAGAAAAGCAGGGGAAAAAAAAACATAAATTAAATCACACAAAGGGTCCAGAGTCTAAACAGCAGAGAGAGGACAGTTGGCATTACTAGCTGATAGGAATGAATTGGGCTAATAGATAATGGGGGAAGAGGAAAGGAAGAGAAAATTGAACATAAAATATGCACCTATCCTTTATTTTTTTATATATACGACAGCAGCATTCTGATGCTTCTTTTTATCATGAACTTTGCATCAAGCTTGTTGAGAAATCCGATTAAGGTGGAACTCTTAAAAGATAAGGACTTTATCAGTAGCAGGATCTTAGAGTTTATTATTGTTAGCCATCTTTTATCATTATCTGTAAGTAGACCTTTGGTACACACAAATTTTTTTATTCCCGGGAATTTGAGGTCAGGAATAATAAATTCCCATGTTTGATATGTGGGTTAAACAAAAAATCTTGGGATTCCCACAACTCTTAAATTTTCATTCCCACCTAGGGGGGTGAGAATGTTACATTCCAATGACATGAAAATGTTTTTGCCAAGGAGGAAAGACTAAATTACCCACTCATCATTACTTTGAAAGTTCTAACTTATAACCTCAACTCATCTCTCATCTACTGCTGCCGCCACCGCCATTATGGCATTGGCCACCACACCATCATCTCCACCACCACCCCTGCCACCTTACCACTGTTGCAATCACCATCACCACTATTGCCTCCATCATCGCCCCTGCTTTTACCACCATCACCTCTATCACTTCTAAGCCACCACCACCAATGTTGCATCAACCACCACTACCACTACCATCACCTCAACCTCTACCCCCGCTACCATCACAACCAACATTATTAATTTTTTGAAGAGAAAAATATTGATTCCTAAGTAATTATAAATTTTTTTCAATAAAAAATGATCAAGGATATTTATGAAAAATTTTCTATGATTCTGGGGAATATTGTGACTGATACAAACACATAAATTTAACATTCTTCGGAATGTCATGAAATATATTTGGGAACATTTTGAGCAAACCAAACAATTTTAACGAAATTCTGGGGAACCACATTCTAAGGAATAAAAATTCTATTCCCATACCAAATGCCCCCAGTCAATCTCATGGTTATCCTCTATCTTCAGAGCATCATAAAGAAAAAGAGGAGAGAAGCTGCCACATGTGAAAGTTCCACATGTGTAAAGCCTCATTCACTATACTTCTGTTCTTTTCCTGAATTTTACAAAGCTCATGGTACTTGTGGACTTGAAACATATTGGTCAAATGTTAATAAAAATTTAACACGAGCAATGTGACGCAAACAGTTTCATAGGACAATGAATGGGTTATGGGGACAAAAAAACAAGGAAAATAAAAGAAGCACCTGTTGCTTGAGAAAAAAGGAGGAGGGTTGAGGGTAAAAGCAATAATTGATTGGGAAGGGTTTGTACTTTGGACTTCAAAAAGAAGATATAACTCAGTCTAGTGATGACTTCAATAATATAATTACAGAGTACCTATAGTTCTGAGCATTATATTACATAAAGCAATGAGCTGTTATTTGATGGTTTAAAGCATTCTATTTACTACTCTACGTGGTATGGCATAACCCACAATGAAAATAGTATAAATCCAAACAAACAGCACTTAAGAGAAAGGAGGCAGCTATTTGTTAACTAACCTCTTCAGATAGAGGGCAAGCCTTGAGTCCTAAAACCCTCAAGAAGTCATGATATTGAACACGACCACTGCAAGTAGGTTAAGAACTTTATCATTAATTTCCACCAGATATTACTGAAGTCGTACCACATAAATTTGTAGTAGTCACCATAGAAATAACAGGTAAACCCATGTATTCATGGAGCAGTTCACCAACATGCGATCATATGTAGGTCACTGATAAGCACATGAAACAGGGGACAGACCACTGGGGAATACACGACAGGGATGCCATGATCATATGTGAAAAGTGTGTGTGTATGTAACGAGGGTAACAGAAATGTGGCACAGAAATTATGTATAATCATCTATCCTGGGTAATAGAATCACTAACAATGCCTATATGGACAGAAGAGGGGTTAATTCACTTGGTCACTTTGAATGTCATGTCAAAGCAAGAATTTCAGGCCATTTTAAAACTTCTATTGATGCTATAGTTAAAGTAGAGATCCTCAATCCTGGTGCCCTTGCTCCAGGGAGTAAAGAAAAAATCTTCTAAAGGAATTAATTAAATGCAAGAACTAGTAAGGCTGCAAAACTTCACAAGTCCAAAGGACAGAAGTAGTTATTACATTGATCTCCCAAGTGAAATCTTTCGTTAAATTATGAAAAAGCTAGAAACAAGAAATACTTCATCAATCTTTTCATCTAAAAAAAAAAAAAGAAATTCCATACTTACTAACACAGTCAACTGAGGAAAAGAAACACCAACTGTCACCAATATACGGTGCTTTGACGCAGAGGGGGGAAAAAGGCAAGTGTCTATAATAACTAAACAGTCAATTGCTTACCACCAAAAACTAATTAATATTAAATATTGTTTCCCCTTGTACATAAACAAGAAAAGTTTTCCAGGGTGATTACAAGAATGCGATCCTATAGTACCTGGGATCAGGATTCATGGAGAGGAATTTATCCAGAAATTCCACAGCTTCCAAGCTGCTTACACGGAATAACTGAAAAGAAACACAACTTTACCTTATCCTTCCATCAAATGTAACAAGTAATATTATGTAATTTTAAAAAACAGACTAGATTATCTTAAATCAAACTGGAATATGGGTAAAGATCCAAGTTGGAAATCTCAGATTACAAAGATATCGGTGGCAGATGATCAGAGAGACATGAAGTGTCATACAATCACTTATTATTGAAGGACAAATGAATTAGTATTTGGTCTGTTGGCTATTTTCAGGACTACATATTGAAAGAGTAATCATACTTATAATGTTAGGAATTGTCAAGGACCACTTCAACTAAAATGATTAAACTATCAAGTGAAGGCTCATAAATAAAATTATCATAATCTCTAACACACCCTTTCATATGAAAGCCCTTTGGAGTTCAAGTGTGGACAAGAGATGGGGGATGGCTCGTAAATAAAATTATCAATCCTTGTGCTGAAACTTATTTTTGATTAAGAGATAGGGGATGGCAAAGATCAGACTCCTAACTAGTGACGGGTTTGATATCAATAGTTTTATAATGAAATAATTTCTATAAGGATTTTTCCTTTTTTTTAATGAAAAAAGAAATTATTGATGAGAAGAGAGAATACCCAAAAAAAAAAATACAGAAATAAAGGACAAGAAAGCAATATAACACAATAGACCAGAAATAAAAGAGAAATAATAACTGAAAGAAACAATAACAAAAGGAGAGTAATGCTATTTGCAATTTCATAAAGCAACCCCAAAGGCTTGCTCCTGCAAACAATTAAGGTCATGGTACCCTTCAATTTGTCAGCTTATGCGGGCCACATGTCCATTGTAAGTGTTGCATAGACAAAGCAATACTGTTGTACATGCAAATTTGAAAGGGAAAACAGAATGGAAGGTTTATGTTTAAACACCTATCACCTGTGTTAACTGGCTGAAAGAAAAATAATTTACCAGGAACTAGACCACATCAGCAAAGAATAGAAGATAGTTTTATTTTTACATAATTGAAGTGCATTAGTTTCTAAGGACTCACTGGTTCCATTCTAGCCAGTTCAACCATATAAATTGAAGGGTTCTCCTGAAAAGTCCAATAAGGTGAAATATTAGTGGCAAAAAACAGGATTCCAAAGTTGCACAAATAACAGGTGAAGCACTTCACTTACTATAAGAGAAATTGTATGCTATGATGCACTAAGGATGACTTAAAAATCCTCAGCAGAGGGAGAGAACTGATGGGGAAATTTTTAACGCCATTCTGATTCCTAAGATGACCATATTTTGTGTTAACCTTTGATCATTCCAACCCTATTTCCAGTGAGGTGTTTTGAAAAAAAACGTTATATTATTGACTTAATTCAAAAAGATTACCAAAAGAATATGAGGGGGAAGTAGAATTTGCATTGGCGAAGCAAATAACAAATTAAAAGTTTGCCCATGATATGGAAATTGGGGTTTTGGAAGTAGATTTAGGGTTTTAAAGAGTAATATATGATTTCAATAGTTGTTTCAAGATTTTGAGTAAACTTTAGGAATATCAAAAGTGGTTTTAGGGGTTATGACTTGAAATTTGGGTTTCAAAAATTGAACTGTAATTCAGAAAGTAGTTCTTGGATATCAAATGAAAGTTATGAGCTAGGTAAGAACAAATATTTGTTTCTTTCTTTCCTTTTTTTGGGTGTTAGTCGCATGCTGAATGATATCAGCCATCTCCAAACAGTAGCTTTAAGGATTTCTTGAGCATGCTTTAATTTTCTAATGGACGCAGAATATCCAATTGCTCATAATTTGTATTCAGATCTCTCAGTCATTTTAGGCAAATTAGTTTGTCAAGCGTGATTTCCTAATATGCTTAAAAAACTTTTACAGTCTTAAGATCTTCAGTTTAACCCAGAAAGAAATCCTGTGCTTCACGTACCTCAGTAGCTACAACAGATTCTAGTTTATTTACTTATCTGTCCTTCCTTCTGACACATTATTTTCTAAAGTTCCATATTTCATACTCAGACAAAGAATCTATGTTTTAATATCCCTGCTCTGGCTTAAATCTTGTCCTTTTTTTTCTTTTTGGTTGGCTATTAATATAGAAAGACACAATTACAGGTGATTGACATATTACTTCTCTGAATTGATAAAGGGGAGGAAACTCAAAAAGATATATTTGTTATATTGTCTGCTGTTCCACCTCAGTGGTTGGTCAGTGATTCTTGCAGCGCTTCCTATATGCTATACTTTCAACTTTGTAGAAGTTGCACAAAATAGAACTATAACTGACTTTTCAAAATTAGCTGTTTGAATATGAAGCATCCAAAATAGAGAGCAAGAAATTCTGTGGATTTGAGATTTGAGATAATGGATAATGAATTGGAAAATAGTTGACCAATTAGATAACACCAGAATTAATGCAACATGTGATATAAGATAAATGCATATTGACATAATACCTTATCAAAGAGAACAAATAGCCATTTATAAAATGCAGGACAAAATAAATTTTAGGATCTCAAAAGCAAGTCAGATGAAGATAAATTGCTAAAAAAAGTAACCAGTAACCAAGAAATGCACCTGTTTCGCCTGATGTGCCTTCATATAAAGCATTAAGTCTCCGTAAGAATGTCCTGTTTGCACAGTATTTAGTGAAGTTGCCATAACACGACTGGTCTGCATTTGTCCATGTTTACTAGTTACCAATTACCCACACAAGGTATGGATGATGGAGAAACAGCATGAGAAATAACCTAAATTCAAATATTCATCCAACAAAATAATAGTGCAATACAAACTCAACAACAACAACAACAAAGCCTTTTCTCCCTAAGTGGAGTCGGCTACATAGATTAATTGGCGCCATAAACACTTATCGTAAATCATATTTTTAGACAAATCATTTAAATCTAAATCTATCTTAATAATTTTTCCTATAATTTTTCTTGGTTTTCCTCTACCTCTAATTATTGGATTATTTTTCATCTCATCTACTCTCCCCACATGACCAAACCATCTAAGTCTCGATTCTACAATCTTTTCCACAATAGGTGCGACTTTCACCTTTTCTCTAATGCATTCATTTCTAATCCTATCTCGTCTAGTTTGTCTACTTATCCAACGCAACATTCTCATCTCTGCAATATTAAACTTATTCTCTTAATGACTTTTTATTGCCCAACATTCAATTCCATACAACATTGCAAGTTTTATAACTGTGTGGTCAAATTTACCCTCAAGTTTAAATGGTACTCTTCTATCACAAATAACACCCAAAGCAATCCTCCATTTCATCTACCCCGCTTGAATCCTATGTTTCAAATCTTCTTCATTTCCTCGTTATATTATATGATGGATACAAGATACTTAAATCATGTGACTTATAGTAGGATATGTTCTTCAATATTTACTTCTGCGTTAGAAATGGTGTGTCTCTTACTAAACATATACTCCATATATTTCGTTTTACTGCTACTTAAACAAAATCCATGAGCTTCTAAAATTAGTCTCCACCTTTCCAACTTTTCATTCATTTCCTCTTTCAATTCTCCAACTAAGACAATATTATCTGCAAAAAGCATGCACTGTGGCACCGGCTCTTGGATATGTTCAGTAAGCACATTCAAGACTAAAATAAAAAGGTAAGGGCTCAGAGTTGACCCTTGATGTAAACCAATAGTTATTGAAAAATCTTCCATAAGTCCACATTTTGTTACTACACTAGTTGTAACCTCATCATATATATCTTGGATTGCTCGAATATAAGCTATATGAACTCCTTTTTTCTTTCAAGCCTTCCATAGAAACTCTCTTGGCATTCTATCATATACTTTTTCCAAATCGATAAACATCATGTGTAAATATCTTTGATTTTCTCGATATCTCTCCATTAATCTTCACAAGTAGTATATTGCTTCCCTAGTTGACCTTCCTGGTATAAAAACAAATTAATTCTCCGTAACTTGAGTCTCTTTCCTTAACCTTCGCTCAATTACTTTTTCTCATAATTACATAGTGTGGCTCATGAGCTTAATTCCTCTATAATTTGCACAATTTTGAATGTCCCCCTTACTCTTATAAATAGGAATTAAAGTACTTCTCTTCCACTCGTCTGGCATTCTCTTGGATCTCATAATTTTATTAAATAACTTTGTGAGCCAATGTATGTCTTTCACTCCTCAACCCTTCCATACTTCAATGGGTATATTATCCAGTCCAATTACTCTGCCATTCTTCATTCACTTTAATGCTTCTTTTACCTCTATCTCACGAATCCTATGATAAAAAGTATAATTTTAATCCTCCTCTCTAGTGTCTAACTTATCCGATTGCAATAAGATCTCGTGCCATTCATTAAAAAGCCTATGAAAATAACCCTTTCCACATTCTCTGATATCTTATTCCGTGACCAACACTTTCCCTTCTTCATGCTTGATGCATTTCACTTAGTCCATGTCTCTTGTCTTTTTTTCCCTACTTTTAGTTAACTTGTAAATACTTCTTTCTCCAACTTTAGTACCTAAAGATTGGTATAACCCATCAAATGCCCTCGCTCTCGCTTCGCTCATTGCCTTCTTAGAGTCTTTTTTAACTACCTTATATTTTTCCCAATTTTCATTACTCTTACATAACGACCACACTTTATAACATTCCCTTTTAACTTTAACCTTATCTTGCACACTTGCATCCTACCACTAAGATTCTTTATCTTTAGGGCCAAAACCTTTTGATTCACCTAGTATTTCTTTTGCTACCTTCCTAATTTCTTTAGCCATTCCATTCCACATATCGTTAGCAATACAAACTCAAAAGAGATAATATTAAAAAAAATTAAGAAAAAAGTATGTAAAATAGATAAATATATAATTTCTACACCATGACAGGCATGTCATGCAATTGATAACAGCAAACAAAGTTCATTCTTAAACAAGTAGATGCTTAAATTTAGAGGTTAAATGATTCTCAAAAACACAAAATTCCTCCTCAACTCAATTCCAATGTTAAAATAACATTAAGAAAGCTTAAAGCATGAAAGTCCTTAAGATTGTTTTCTACATTGTGCAGCCAAAGAATTAGTTTCAAAACAAAGAAAAGGGAAAACAAGAACATCCTCTAACAATATTGAATGCTGCAGAAAAAAGGAAAAAAAAAAAAGACTCACCCTCTCAGCAAATTGTGAAGCAGTTTCCTTTTTATCATCCAGAGGTGAAATGACAGGAAGGTACTCTACCTGTGTCATTCAAATGAATGCTTTAAATTACTTTGAACACAAGCTTGCCAAACTAGGCAGCACATAACCACCCCCACCCAACACCCCCCCCCCCCCCAAAAAAAAGGAAAACCACCATCAAAGAAACCAACCCAAAGGGGCGTATACCTCAAAGAAATTATGGACCTGAGTGAACATCCTGAACATGAGCTTTGCCAAAGAAATATGACCCCTAAGCAAAATTGCATGCCATACCCAAAAAGAGTGATCAGACATCAGTTGAAACAACAAAAACGATAGTATCCTCATAAAGTGTTTCCTACCATGACTGGTCAAAGTGCACATGAGGATAGCGAACTATTACGGGCTGGATTGGGTAGCCAGGAATAAAAGCACCAAGTTGAAAGGATATAAGATTTCTGCCGTTAGTTGTGGTTCCCTCTGGAAACAATAGTACTCGAGGAAATCTATTGCAAGAAGCCCTTCTCTGTTATTCACATCCTTAAAAGCAGATTTCTGTATCAAATAGCTTATAAATTGATAACATGAGAACAGACATGAGGCCAAATCATGCCCAAAACATAGTTATCAAAATCGTATGATTCACAATTCGAATCTTACGATTCTCTATGAGTCACAAAGCTAACATATAAATCGATGGCTGAATTAGAAACAATCCTGAATCAGCCACGAATTGTGTGATTTGAGCCAATATATCAAAATCGCACAATTCTATGATTCAGAAGTGTGTGAAAACAATAAGTTGGCATGGTAGTGTCATATTGTTGTCAAGTGTTATCTATGCCCTTTATAAAGAAAACAAAGGACATTACTTGAAATTATTTCAAGAAATAATTTCTTACAAATCTATGACTAATGATCTAATCTATGACTTATGTTTAAGTACTTTTCTTCACTTTTGAAACCAATTTACTATCTTGAGTATTTATGCATATTATAAGGATATGCATATGTCATATTTTATGTTTCAAACTATTTTTTACTTGTTACTAAATCTTACAATCTGATACGTTTTACAATTCAGATTCAAATATATGCTTTCTAATTCACGATATGGATAACTTGACAACTATAGCCCAAAATAATATATCACTTGGTCTTTGTAGGTTCTAAGGATTCTTTCATCTTTCTGTTAGAGTTACAAACTTCAAATATCTGAAACTTTTGCAGTTTCGCAGTATGCATAATTCTTAATCAAACTTTAATGTTGCAAACTCAATCCTATAAATTACAAAATCAGTATCAATTTCCTGTATATAAAATGGAAACTTCTAGAAGTCAGTCATACTCTACTCTTACCAATCTATACTCTTCCTACATTTGAGTACAATATTTTAAAAATAAATGTTGCCAGAGATTTGGTACATAAATAGAAGCATTGGAGGTGACATATTGCCAATGATGTTATGAATCTACTGAGGACAGAGGATATCCAAAAGGTAGTGGTGCCAAGTTGCCAAAAAGTAACAGAAAAAGAAAAAGAAGGAAACTAAAGCCTCAATCAATACTAAGCCTTTGAAAACACATCAATGACAATAATGACAAACAAACTAATAGAAACCTTCTACCTTTATTTCTTTGACAGCCTGCTTCCTTGATGATGCTGAGAACCTATTGACATATACTACCTGAAAACATAAAAGAGTGAGGAAATATCAATTTTCTTAGAACTGCACTTGTCATTGAACCAGTGGAAGGAGAGTTTTAAGGTTTTATAGTTCAATCATGCTCCATTCTCTGTGCGTGTGTGTGTGTACTCTATATACACATATACAGGTTTTTCCAGACTGGTTTTAAACGTCAAACCATATGAGAGAGAGGACCAATTCCCAGTTTGATTAGCCAGTTCTCAAAGGACTAGAAAATATGGATCACTGCATGTTATCTTATATATGAAACAGAGCACACAAAACGTAGATAGGAAATAAAATTACCTGCATTGCTCTAATAATGGTGCCGACGAAAGGTAAGGAGTCATGGGACTCAGATGCCACAATGGTAGGAAATAATTCATAGAAATAAAAGATAGGCTCAATGTAAGATACATGATTAGATACAATTATTGGAGCAGTCTCCCTTGGTGCAGGTCTTCCCTTCCGTTTTATCCACTGATAACTGCAATGGACAGAAGAGGACAAGAATCCAGAGAAACCCCTGGCTTCAGAACCTAATTAAGCTAAAGACCATAGACACACACACACACACACACATAGCAGGTTGTATTTAGTGGGTAGTCAGTTTAAATTTCATATATCCTACACTTTATGATTTTAGTCACTGAATATATATTCAGAAAGAAAAAGTGGATTAACACCCTGTAAATGCAAGTAAATATCAAGCTGAGTTTTTTTTTTCCTTATAAAAGAAATAATTGTATTAGAAAGAGAAAAATGTAAATATTCTTGGAGTATAAGATATCCTCAAACTAGAAAATGCAAGAAAAAGCTCAAAATAGAACAAAGTAACAAAGTCCCTATCAAGCTTAATAGTGTAAAAGAGCTATCGAATCTCTTTGCATAAGAAAAACAGTGGTTCTCTTGCAAACCCATCCACAGAGCACCAAAGAGAAGCCATATACACAATTCTCTGTAAGGCAAAGATATGTCCTCAAATATGAGGGCTCCAACCAAACAAAATGCATAATCCCATAAGCCATGCATGCCACAATGTTTTGATTTCCTTCTTAATACCAAATCCTTTAGTTTTTATTTTACACATATAACGTATAAAGCCAATGTTTTGTTTCTTCCAATCTTTTCATTTTTCCTCTTTTGTTCCAATACCTCTTCAATGAAACAGACTATGGTAGCACCACAAAAATAATACACAGTAGACTCAATCTTCTCGTGCTTCCCTCTATAAAGCATTCAACGTGTGTATCTACGTAAGGTTTTCACTCATATATACAATACATAGTTGGTGTTTTATTTCTTTATATCTGTTCCTCTTTCCTCCTACTCTTACCATATATCCAGTATTGCTTCTTTATCCCTCAATAAAATGCACATAAACTAACGAACTTATCCCCTTCCCTCCCACAACAAAAAAAGATAAGTTGTATGTGGATTGTAGATCAACTTTGTTGGATTAAAACGGGAAGTTGATGCTAAGAATACATAACTTTTTTTTGGGGGGGGGGGGGGGAAGAATGTAGAGATTGGCTAAAGTTAGTGAATAAATAATGAGAACGAGGGACTGAAAATGAAATAAACTAAATGGTAGACTCATGTGGCAAATATAAAAAAAGGAGGAAATGAAAAAAGACAGAATCAATTGAACTAAATAGATTCATTCAATATTTTTCTGGGTATGGTAAATATTGATGACATTATATTAATTGACACATTGACAGGGATATAACAAAAGCTAGTTTTAAACAGGAGATATAGAGATGCATAACATGATACTTAGGCCATAGTTCTCAATAAGGCAATCTAATACAAAATTCAGGTGGCTGAAGACAATAGCCTCCACTAAACTGCCACTTAGCTAACTCTAAATACCGCAATTATTCAGGAATCTACTTTACAATTTGTGATGCCTACATAACTTGTCTAATTAGTTGAAGAACAGTGAATTCCAGGAGGCTATTATATTTTATACTAAAAAAAAAAGAGGCTCCATTAAGCATTTATGTATTAGGTCTTTCTTTTCTCTAATCGTGCTCCTGTATGATATGTAAAAATAAAAATTTAAAATTTTAGTGAATCAGATAAATCAACAAAGTTTTTTAACCATGCATTGAAAATTTGTAATAACAAGGAAGTTACATGCTTCATTTCCATTAGCAATAAGTCATTTCCTGACTTCTTTCCTTCACTGAATAACTTATTTGCTTTCCTTTTTAAATAAAATTTAGATCTGTATGTCATTCATTATTGTTTTTACGTGATTCAACCCAAGCCAGAACAAAGCAAAGAAGTATATTCATTCCTTCTATCCGGATATTATAGCTTCATATTCATAAAGAAACAATGGTGATTATATGCTATGTGCTATTGCCTAATCTAAGGAATAAATTAAATTACCAAACCGTACCGACCCTCTTGCCCAACATTATCTATCCCCGCAAGTCCTCACTAGCTAATTTTGTATGAGAAAAAAATTTATTCGCAAAATCCAACGTACCCAAAAGAAAAAAGTATGCAGCGGGCGCACATTCTGGTGACCCACATAAGCCTGCATCTCCATCTCGGCATCGGATTCTGCTTATCCTTCCATCCTTCAAGAGCCAATCTCGTCGCGATATACCCGATCGACAAAGCCAGCCCAAAGAGAACAAGACGGACCAAGGCAATCGGAAAACAAATGACGATCTTCAACCACTCGTAGACGCCATCGATATCAAGCGTGGAGTTGCGGAAAGGATCCACCGTGGTGGGCGGAGACACGTGCAACTCCTTGCACCCGAGAGATAGAAACAGGTTGCAAGAACCCGCTAGGGTTTCGCCGTTCGACCGATGATCGTGACGTTGGTAATTGTGGTTGTCATTTCCACTTTGGGATTGGGTCGATGAATGTTCAGAGTCATCATCGCGCACCGCCAGAACCACCTGATCGGAGGGTTGGGAAGAGAGGAGAGGGGAGGTGATGTCATTGTCCGCCATTGTTGTCTCCGATGGAAGGAGAAGGAGAAGAAGCAGCAGCAGCAGCAGCTATACAAAAGGGAAAAACCGAAGACGAGAAGGGTAGGTGGAAATCGAATATCACGCAACAGAATTGTGTGGAGGGGATAAATACACACACACACACATATATATATATATATATATATATATACACACACACACACACCCACGCACACACCCGTATATATGCGTGGTTTCTCAGAAAAAGGAAAACAGTATTAGCTTCACTAATTACAGCGTACGATCCATCTAAATTGTTTTGTGTTATTATCAAATAAAATCATCCTCCACATGTCCCACGATGCATTAAATTATTAAATAAACCCATCAAGCGATCCAGCCACGTGCTCCAGATGGGGACAACTCAATTGTGTTGACCTTTTAAATTTTGAAAATTTTTTTTCTAATCTTTTTCTTGTTTAAGTTTTAATGAGCAAAGACTTGATTTGGTTGGGTCAAAATCTTACCACATTTTTGGGGCAACTGGCATCAGCCCCCTTAAGGTATAAGCAAAAACGATAGATTATGTAGAGAAAGATTATATAGAAGAAAAAAAATCGCCAGATATTCAAGGTTAATGTATTATTTTAATCTCTTAATTTTATTTTGGTCCTTAATTTTTGTTTTGTTTCAATATTATCTTTCAATTATTTAAATGTAATTATGTTAATTACACCTGTTAATGTTGTTTTTCTTACTAACAAAAAAATGTTAAAATGGCTTTTAATTAAGATTAAAAATGTATACTTGAACTCTTTAAAAGTATGACGAGATTTAAAAAAAGAAAAAAACAGAACAGATTTAAAAAGAAATGCAGCCTAAAATCCCCTTGCCCTGTTGTAGAACACATCAAGTGTTTGAAACGCAGCAGTAGAAAAAACGACAATTGAAGGATTGAAGGAAACCAGAAGGAAAATTATTGTTGGAGAGAGTAAATAAAAATGAGAATAGAAAAAAGAATTAATTTCTCATCCATTACGGCATGAGGGAAGGAATATTATTGTTGGGGCACGTTAATGGAAGGAATATCGAGTGAAGAGGTAATATTAATAACAGATTACAGGTGGACTGTTCATTATTATTCTATATTGTGTTTTATGCGGAATTTACAGTAGAGCACCCCAATGACCAATATAGAATGGTCAGAGGTCGGAGAGGTTCTGTTTGTTTTGCTTTATAAGAATTCGTGGGATGTACAAGATATTGTTATATATATCTATATATATATAATAAATTTTGTTAAATTGTATATTTATAATTTAATATAAAAAAATAAAATTAACAAATTAAATATATTAATTTTAAAAATATAACAATAATTTAAACATGATAAAATCTGTCATCAAATTTGAAAAAAATTTCTTATCGTTCAAAACAAATAAGCTGTACATGTCAAATAATTTTGCACAACAAAGAGATGTGTTTGGATTGTCTATTGTGTAATATGACAACCACAAATATTAAAAGGAAAATAAAAATGTAAGGGAAAAATTGACAATACTAATTAAGTTAAGCGACACAGAATAATTGTGAAGCCGAATCCGAGAGAGAGACAGAGGAGGCTCTGTTAGTTTGACTTTGGAATATAACAGTGTGATGGGTGAAAATTGGAGGGGCAGTGGCTTGTGGGATTCACATCAGAGAGTGATGAATTGAATGAGGATGATTTGAGCCGTGCCAAGCGCCAACATGTTTGTCAAAGAACGGCACTGACAACAACATCTTCAATTCTTTCTCTAAGGATATAGCTTGTAATTTTACGCTCCGTTTCTTTTTAACTCTTTCTTCAAGCACATACACAAGTTGCGTTTCCTTTTTTTTTTTTTTTCTCTCTCTCACTTTTTGGCTGAGGTGGAAAGTAAATTTTTTTAAAAAAATGTTTTACCATATTTGTTAAGAGTGTAAGTATCCATTCTCAAATCCTAGGAGCCACTTCAGTATTTTTCTCTAGTCAGAATAACGATATTAGTAAGAGGATTAGAAAAAAAAGTATATGTAATTATTTATATTTTTATTGTTAGATTTTTTAATCAAACTATAATAAGTATATAATTTTTCAATAATAATATAATAAATGTGTTATTTTTTTAGATAAGTGTATAATTTTTTAATTAAATTATATGCCTATCATATTATTATCAAAGAATTATATATTTGTTATATTTTGATTAAAAATTTTGATGATAAAAATATAAAAATTATATATCAGTTTAGTTGAAAGGATTAATATGACTACATTTGAGTAGTTAAAAAACAACATTAGAATAAAATAAAGGATTAGGGACCAAAATAAACTCGTTAAAAAGTTAAAAGATTAAAATAGTACTTTACCCATTATTCAATAAAAACATGAATTCATATGTAAAGAACAAAATTTAAATATAATTTTGAATATAGTTGAATATTTAAAAAATTTATTTACATGCTATATTTTTATTAAATAATCTAATAACAAATTTATTTAAATTTATTTAATATTTTATACATATAAAAAAATATTAAATACATTTTTTACATTTTAACCCCAAAAAAAAAATTTACCGTCACTGCATGTCCATCTATTACTTACGGTAAAGTGTAAACATCATTCATGAGAGGCGGGTGGAACTCCAATATTTTATTTCATATAAAAATATGTTGAAATATGGATTCAGACTTGTTAAAAATTATGAAAAATAAAGCACAGAACCCAACTCACGCTCGGTAGTCGCATCTACTGGATTATGATATTTTCAGTGAGGCATCTGAGGTTTTGCTTATGCAGGGCGATACAGAATCTGTTGAAGCCCGCACATTTCATGCTGTGCAGGTCTAGATCCTTTATTATTTTTTTTCCCCATATCCCAACTATCTTGTTTTTTAATTTTAATATTTTTTATTTTAAAAGAAATAAAACATAAAATAAAAATAATCTTTCAACTTCTATAAAATAATATGATAAAATTAAAAAATTATCTTTATCTTATGTTTTATTTTCTTCAAAATTGAAAAAAATAAAGTTAGAATTGAAAAAAAAAAAATTAGGTCCAACTTACTGTTCAACTACGTTTTGCTTCTTTCAAAATACAAAAAATTCAAGTCAAAGTCAGAGTCAACCATATTTTCACCTGCAAGTCTTCAAAATGGCCCTTTCAAGCTTGGCCGTTTGATATCTCTTAAGTGGCAAATAAATTGATTCCCAAAAAGAATATCTGCGATAAGGGACCACAAGTTCACTTGATAACAGTTTCAGATCTAATTCCCAAGGAAAAGTAGCTTTCTACACCTTAGGAATTTGCCATGTCATAAAGAATATAAAAAGCATATCCCCGAGCATCTGTACAATAAAACAATGTCGGCCATGTCGGGAGTAGCTAATTTACTAATTTTATCCATGTCTTCCAGAATGCATATGTCAACCACTTATAGGGCCAAAGGGATGACGGGCAGAGAATAGCAGTTTGGAGTCATGCTAGTTCATACACAAATAGAAGCATCCACGCAGGTCAATCATCTTGAACGTTCCTCTTTCTCTGACTATTTTTACTGATAATACTACAATCCAATCTTAAAGGAACTTCTGATTCATGGCTGCTACTTGCATCAAAAAGATGGAACTTCATTACCACAGGAGACAGCAGTATTAATCTCATAAGCTGCTGCTGTCATCAAGCTTATGGTATGCCTCTTCACCAGAGGTCAAGTTACCGTCAGAATCATCAAACAATTCTCGATGTGTAAGAAAGTATCCATCCTCGGGGGGCTTATAATTGTCTCCCCTCCAAACCACAATCTGTTCTTTGTCAAATGTCACCAGAATACAAGGCACCAGGTCCTGCATTCATCAAATAAGATACTTGACAATGAGCAACTTAAGGCACAGAACTCAAGGGAACAAAACTTGAAAGCCAGAAATCAAGTCTTTTCCGCAAGAAGTTTGAAAGGCAGATGAAAGAGTGCCATTATTGTACTAAATAATTAAATGATTTCATCCTCCGTAAAGTAAAATAAAAACTGAAAATACATAATTCCCAACTAAGGAATAAATTTATCGAAACCTTCCTCTCCCACATTTTTTCCCAAGAGCAATCTCGCAGAAGAGCCTGGAATCAAGTCAAACAATCTTATATAACCGTATGTGTTTGTTCAAGCTGGCTGATGAGCCACCAAGCTTCAGCAGCTCAAGCCCAGCCTAACCTTCCAAGATAGCACCAGTAGAAGATCCTAAACAACTTATTTCATGCTTTCAGTGGTATCAAACTACATAAACCGGCCAGAGTGTCCATATTAATCAGTTTCAAGCAAGCAGCTTGTAAATACATTATGAAAGAAATTTCACATGATATTAATCTCAAAAAAATTTTGCTTCCCTACAAGTACTGTTCCAGAAAAGAATATATAATATGACCAGAGGACGATGAAGATGGTGATGATAGTGGTAATATTGCCTCCTGTATTTATACACACAGAATGTAATAGTTAGATAAGAATGGTATGGTGATCAAATGTAAATGAAAAAAAAACTGTGTTGCTCACATTTTTAGTCAATTTAGTAATATTACATCAAAAACCCCTGAAGATTAATCAACTCATTTCTCGCACAATGAAGTACTTGATAATCCAAGCTCAAAATGGAGTTTTGTTCTTCATTCTTGCAACACAAGACAGTGTTGTCAACAGCGTCCACCATGGCCCCATCTCAGCCACAGCTTGGTGGAACTTAAAGAAAATGCCATGGCACTTTCATGGTGTGGCGACATTACATGGCACTGCCATGGTGTTCACTTTAGTGTAGTGCCACCATGATGGAATATAGAAATCAATTGCAGGACAAATGTTTTCGTTCAAATAACTATTGGGCTTCGCAAGGCTGAGGGTATTGGTTGCATATTGCTACTGTTTTTCAGTTAAGTGATGACATATTTGCTTGAAAATTGGCTTAGTATAACTATTTTCTCAGTTCTTTTATCCTATTTTCATTAATTATGCTCATATAAAATTTTTTTAAAGTATTTTTTTAAAGGCTGCCATGCTTGCACATGAAGACCGCCGTGCCGTCTGCCATAGTGGCATGGCAGTTTTTGGGCTTACCACTATTTGTCACTCTATGCCATTGACAACACTGACACAAGATAAGAAATATCAAAAAGAGAACATCACATATGGCTCGTGAGAACAGCAACCTAAATAGAGCGGTTAAAGTAATTTGTCTTTACCCGAAGTTTGCAGCCAATTTTCTTGTAATCACTCTTCTCAAGGCCTTGGCAGTCTATCCGAACCAACTCACAGGAGAGAAAAGCATCTCTCACCATGGGTACCAAACTACCATAATAACCATTTTTGGCTGCAATTAACTACAGATTCAACAAACCGTGCAAACACAAATCAGCAACTGCAAATAGAAAATACAACTAGAACATACCAAGCTTTGTTAAAGCAGGGACAACTAATCCTCTCTTCCTCATTTCCTTTGTTTCCTCAATACTTAAGCCTTCAATTGTTGTCTTAATCAGTCTTGGATATACGGGTTCATGGGGTCTCCATAACATGAGAGGTATTACAGGCCTCTTCTTGGGATTATAATTCCTGCCTCTATATAATACAAGGGTACCCCCATGTCTATGAATGATCTTTCCAAATGTTTTATCCTACAAAAAGCAAACAAAAATTGCTTTAATGTTTGTATGATTGGTTGAATTTGAAGATAAGAATGACAGCAGCATCTAACCTACTCTTCCACCAGCAAAACAAAAGGCTGAGGAATATAATTATCCCACAGAAACAACAAAGCATCATAGGACTCAGTATGTTTCAAACAGAACAGAATTGGATATATTCAATCCCAAATGCAACGCTCCTAGAGGAAAGATGCAAATTTCTTTGAAAAGATATATACCTCCAGCTGGGTGCAAACATTTTTCATGTCCACGGTTGGAACACCCATGCATTTAATCCTAACCGCTTCAGCGTGTTTCCAATGATTATGAATATCATTCAGCATATTGTGAGTTAAACCATCCCTCCCTGCAACCCAAAAAGACAACACAAGTACACACAGAGATTCTATCATTGACAGAGGAAGAGATAAGGAGGGCAAAACAGAGTTAAAGTGTTGTTTAATTTATTTAGCTTTTGTCTGGTGTAAAATTGTAGTAACTTAAGAAATGTGCAATTATACATAATATCTCAGGCTAACTTCTACTTGTCAATACCTGCAAGGGAAAGGACAATATGTGGCATGATGAGTTCACAAAAGTAAACAACAACAATTTTATTCAGACATGTCTGATAGACAATGCAGTGAAAGTACAGGAGAACTTAATGTCATATTTGAATAAAAAATGTTAGCAGATGGCCTAATTGAAGGCATACGATATTGAAGGAATAAAAAAGGTCTATACATAATGTTCATGGATTTAGAGAAGGCAAATGATAGAATGTCAAGAGAAGTTTTATAGAAGGTTTTAGAAAAAAAAAAAAAAAAGAGTTTGTATTACTTATATTCAAACAATTCAATATATGTATAATGGGGTTACAACTAATGTAACAACAAAAAGTGGACCTATAGTAAATTTTCCAATAACTATTGAACTAGATAATATACCTATTGAAGTATGAAAGGGTTTAGGAGTGAAATGCATAAGTTAGCTCACAAAGTTATTTAATAAAATTATGAGATTTAAGAAAATGCTAGATGAATGGAAGAGAAGTTCTTTAATTCCTATTTATAAGAGCAAGGGGGACATTCAAAATTGTGCAAATTATAGAGGAATTAAACTCATGAGCCACACTATGAAATCATGGGAAAGAGTAATTAAGCGAAGATTAATGAAAGAGACTCAAGTTACGGATAATCAATTTGATTTTATGCTAGGAAGGTCAACTATGGAAGCAATATATTTGTTGTGAAAATTAATGAAGAGATATCAAGAGAATCAAAGAGATTTACACATGGTGTTTATCGATTTAGAAAAAGCATATGATAGAGTACCAAGAGAGGTTCTATGGAAAGCTTGGGAGAAAAAAAGAGTTCATATAACTTATATTGGAACAATCCAAGATATATATAATGAGGTTACATCTAGTGTAGTAACAAAAGGTGGACCTATAGAAGTTTTTCGATAACTATTAATCTACATCAAGGGTCAACTTTGAACCCTTATCTTTTTACTTTAGTATTAGATGTTCTTACTGAACATATCCAAGAGCCAGTGCCACAATGTATGCTTTTTGCAAACGATATTATCTTGGTTGGAGAATCGAGTGCGGAAATAAATGAGAAGTTGGAGAGGTGGAGATTAACTTTGGAAACTCAGAGATTTCGTTTAAATAGAAGTAAAACGAAGTATATAGAAGTAAAACGGAGAATATAGAGTATAAATTTAGTAAGAGACACAACACTTCTATCGTAGAAGTGAAAATTGGAAAACATATTATATCACAAGTCACACGATTTAAATATCTTGGATCCGTTATACAACATAACGGAGAAATAGAAGAAGATGTAAAACATACGATTCAAGTGGGGCGGATGAAGTGGAGGAGTGCTTCAAGTGTTATTTGTGATAGAAGAGTACCACTAAAACTTAAGGGTAAATTCTACCGCACATTTATAAGACTTGCAATGTTATATGGGATTGAGTGTTGGACAATAAAAAATCAACAAAAGAATAAGTTCAATGTTGCAAAGATGAGAATGTTAAGTTGGATGAGTAGACATACTAGACGAGATCTGATTAAAAATGAATGCATTAGAGAGAAGGTGGAAGTCGCACCTATTGTGAAAAAGATTGTAGAATCAAAACTTAGATGGTTTGGTCATGTTGGGAGGAGACCTATAGAAGCCTCAGTTAGAAGAGTAGATGAGATGGAGAATATTACAATAATTAAAGGTAGAGAAAGATTAAGAAAAACTATAGGAGAAATTATTAAGAGAGATTTAGATTTAAATGGTTTGTCAAAAAATATGATTTACAATAGGTATTTATGACGTCAATTAATCCATGTAGCCGACCCCACTTAGTAGAAAAAGGCTTTGTTGTTGTTGTTGTTGTATTGGTTTGCATCAACGGTCAACTTTAAATCTTTATTTTTTTATTTTAATTTTCGATGTACTCACTACACATATCTAAGAACTAATGTCACAATATATACTTTTTACATATGATATAATCATAGTTGGAGAATCGATAGAAAAAATAAATGAGAAGTTAGAAATATAGACACTAGCTTTGGAAGCATATGAATTTTGTTTCAATAAAAATAAAACGGATTATATGAAATATAAGTTTAGTAGGAGATGCATTAATTCTAACATAAAAGTGAAAATTGAAGAACATATGATACCATAATTCATATGATTTAAGTATTTTAGATTCATTATATAACATGATGGGAAAATAAAGAAAGATGTAAAACATAGAATTCAAGCAAGGTGGATGAAATGGAGAAGTGTTTTGAACATTATTTGTGATTAAAAAAATACTACTTAAACTTAAAGATAAATTATATCACACATCTATAAGATCAGCAATGTTGTATAAAACTAAATATTAGGTAATAAAAGACCAACAAGAGAATAAACTCAATATTACAGAGATGAGAATATTACATTAGATGAGTAGACATACCAAACAAGACACAATTAGAAATGAACATATTAAAGAGAAGGTGGAGATTGCACTTATAGTGTAAAAGATTGTAGAATCGCAACTTAGATAGTTTGAGCATGTGCAAAGGAGACGAAGCCCCAGTAAGGAGAGTAAATCAGATAGAAAATAGTCTAATAGTCAAAAGTAAAGGAAGACCAAGAAAAACTATAAGAAAAATCATTAAGAATTTGCGATAAGATTTTATAATTTACGATAAAATTTTATGACCTCGATTGATCTATATAACTGACCCCATTTAGTGAAAAAAAAAAGTTGTTGTTGTTGTTGTTATGGCCTAATTGTATTCTTCATGCACATGTCCACAATAATCTTTCATCCGATAAATTACTAAACCCAAAGAGATGCCCAAATTATGTGGCTCTCTTCTCCATGTTGAAAAACTAAACTCCCTCCCCTGTAATCAAAAGAATCGCTATACTAACCTCTCTTGCAACAAAAGATAAATTATAATTACACTTATTTTAGTACCCTATATTTATTAATTATACGATATAACAAGTATTAGATATGTGTTTGATCATATAAAAAGTCACTTTTTAAAATTTAGAATAAATTAAATTTATGGTTTTCAACATAAAATAAATAACACTAAAATAAAAGTTTAAGAAATACATTTTCTAATAAATTATATTTTATATAAAAGAAAGCAATATTATCTTTGAGAGTATTTTGGTCATTTTTTAATTTCAAGAAAGGTTCGTGTATATTTTAGAAGGGGGGATCCTAAGATCTTACGATCTAAATTGCAATCTTGACAACCATGGAGAGGAGGGCTATCTAATTTGATCATCTCTTCGAAAGTAATTTACCCGATGAACACAATATCTTAGTTCTAACACGACGCTGTCAATAGAATTGTTCATTTTTCACCATAGAACCAACAAAGGTATCAACACATTAAGCTGTCTTAGCTGCAACAGAACCAAAATTTTTAAGCACGCACAACTCAAACTTCAAACCTAACCCCACTACAATTTCTAGTTTCTAATTCAAAACTGGAACTCAATTTATAACCCACCGTTTGGCGATGTCAAGAACTGTAGTACCCCGTTTGATAGGTAGAATTGTTAAAATAAAAACGAAAATTATATAAAAAAGTGATTTTAAGATGAAAAATAACCTCAGACATTTATTTAAAACGGTAATAAAAGATAAATATTTTTTAACAATAATTTCAATGATTTAATAGACTCATAATTTTCCAATTCCATCATGTAACCAAACGCCCCCTAGCTTTGCTACCATACAGACATTATAATCCACAATATAGCAATTATATTACCTTAAAAACTATAAAGAAACCAAAGCGCCAAAAGGAAAACCCAAAACCAGCACTTACCCAAGTTTATTTGCCTTTTAGTTTTGCCCCTTTCGCACTTCAAAACCAGTACCTTCCTCTCAGCTGCAGTAAGCGGCTTTCCTTGAATCAACTCTCTCTTCTTCATCCTCTTCTCCGCCAAGTTCGGATCCTCCTCTCCCTCCAAACACTTCACCTTTGGGTCCACCGCTGGGGCACAAACCCCTGTCCATGGCCGATCAAGCCTGCCCGGTCCAAACGGCGAGTACTTGGGCTCTCTAATCCCAATCGGCCTCACTGTGGGGCTGCTTTCCGTGTAGGTATATCGAAAATCAAATGGCAAATCAGAATGTATTGGCTTTCGCCCCGTTCGATCAAGCGATGAAGGGGGACGGTATTGGGGTTTTTGTTTTTCCTTTGGTTTGACGATTGTATCATTGGGGTTTCGGGATACGGGGGAAAGCGATGCGGGGGGTTCGAATGAGTAGCGATCGTGGAGTTTGGAGGCGGTGGTGGAAGCGGTGGCAGAGGAGAGGTGGCGCGTGAGGAGCGTGAAGGCGAGTGACGCAGTAGATGAATTTTGGCGGGTGAGAGGGTTGATGAGGGACATTAGGGTTTAAGGTGGTTGCATCGGATGATTGGCGATGACGAGTGGGGCTTGGGACTAGCCGTGAAATGGGGTGGGGAGACAATAAATGAGATCACAAAAAACAATTATTTCCTATCAATTTGGTTAGAATCTCAAAGGAATGGAATTGTTAAATTATTATTTCGGGTGTTGAAACACATAATGTAATATATAAAAATGAAATTGTAAAGAAAAATAAATAAAAAAAATTGATAAAAATAATTTTCGTATCTTCATAAGAATAAAAATAGATAAATATTTATTAAATAATTATAATAAATATATAATAGATATTGTATCAAATTTTTATATTTCTTTTTTTATTTGGATACCAACTGAATTTAAAAGTATTTTAGGGTGAAATATAATGATAAATAGGAGAGTTTAAAATTTTTTTTATTATTCAAAATTAAATTTTTTTTATTATTCTAAATTGGGGGATTTGATAAGAATAGAATAAATAAGTGATATAATTATAATTATATTATTTTTATTAAAAAGTTACTAAAATTACATTTTCATTATATATACGATATTGAAAAAATAATTTATAAGTCATTTTATTTATTAACGATTTTCCTAAATAATGAATGATACATTACTTGTTATTCTACCCCTTGTCTTATGATTTTATTTTATTATTTGTCCTTTTCTTATAAATTTTCAAATATAGCCTAAGGGCTTTTTGGTTCAAAAAATTATTTTTGAATTTAAAAAATTTTAAAAATAAAATATTTGTATGTTTGATTCAAGTTTTTAAAAAATATTTTAGAAATGTAACATTTCTGAAAAATACAACACTCTTATAAAACTTCCTTTTTTTCATTCTTATTACATGAAAGTAAGATTATTAGAAGAGGGCATGTTTCAAAAATGATAAAATATTTTTTTAATCTCTTTTTATCCCAGAATATTTTCAAAAATAATAAATAAAATTAAATATAAAATATAAAATAATTTTATTAAATTATAAATAATAAAATAAAACAAAAATATAAATATATATTAAAATAAAATTGATATATAAAAATGAAAACATTTAATCTAATAAATAATGAATACTAAAATATAATAAATATAAATAAAATATATTATGTAAGATATAAAATATAAATAAATAAATTATAAAATAATAATAAATATTTTTTGGTTCTGGAAATCATAATTTGAAGAGGGAAAGGAATTAGAGTGAGCAAGAGATCAAAGATGATTGTATTAATGAGTCTTTAAAGAGAAACATAATGGTCAAGTAAAAATTATGTCTCTTAAATTTAATAAAATAGAGCTAAGTGGACAGGATTCTTCTTATGTGTTGTATAGAGTTTTGATTACTTATTGTCCTCTCTAGTCTGGTTGTGAAGGTTACCATTTTATGGGCGATGTGTTGATGATATTAGTTAGGTCTCCGGGGGGTTTCGATGATACTCTGAAAGATGACTTATATATGTAGATGAGCTTGGAAGTGGAGATCAGGTCCAAGACGCATACAAGTTTTGCAATGGCTGTCAGCTTCATGAAGAAACTATTCCGCACGTTCTTCGGGATTGTAGAGAAGCTTCTGGTATCTGGAATAAGCTCCTTTCCTCTAACATGGTGGTAGTGTTTTACACCCAACAGAGATGTGAGTGATTCTTATACAACTTGTCTAGCTCATACCTCAGATCTTCGGGGTCACCAGCTGGCTCCTGTGTCGTTGGAGGAATGAGTGAATCTTCGACATTGAAATGCAGCTGCCACGTGATCCTTTGCAGAGCATCTTAAACTATGTGGATCAAATTCGAAAATTGGATCAAAGGCTTCACAAACAATTTAGGCCTTTGTAAGTCGACTGTGGCAGAGTTATGGGGTATGCATTCTGGGCTTGAGTTGGCTGGAGGAATGGGGGATAGAAAAAATCATTGTTGAAAGTGATTCGCTAGCTGTAGTCACAATGCCGACGGGTTCACAAAGCAAAGGAGTGGTGCGTAAGCATATTGCAGGCCTGCGCTGTCTAATATATAATTTGCTAGGGGTATGAGTTATAGGATACACTAATTTGTATAATTTACAATATGAGAAGGATATATTTAATACAAAATTATGAATACTTAATTTATATAATCTTTTTATATATTTAATAGATGAATAATTTAAAGAAAAAGCTAACAAATATAATTACATAAAAAAATGAATAAGAATTTTAAAATACAAAACTATGCTACATGTTTTGATTTTTAACAATATAAAAAATAAGATAATTACATCATAATTAAAATAAGATAATTACATCGTAATTTTAAAATAATAAACATTAAAATATAATTATTATAATTAAACTAAAACTATTTATGAGGAATATTCCTCTGTAGTACGCTGCCACTAATGCCTAGCACGTCCACGGGTAAGTATAGAGAGAGAGAGAGAGAGGAAGGCTTTAAGAGAACCAGGCCCCAGGCTGCCTAACTCTTCCAACACTCCAACTATAACTGCAACCAAATTGCTCAACTCGGACAAGGCAAGAAATGGCTTGGAGCTGCCCAACGGCAGCGGTAATCCTGAGCCACAAAGGACCAATGCCGATAAGGAAAAACTTAAGTTGAGCCAGAGTGTGTACACTACCCCTTCTCTTTTAGAGTTTTTTCACTACCACTTCTCTGCCATTGGGGAATACTCCTCTATACATTGTTCCAAATCTGAAGCCTCCTTTGCCAATTATTCTGTCGTCTGAGAAGTTTTCCATGGCTCTCAAGATGTTAGTGTGTGCGAAAGCTGTCTTGTTTAATCGAATAACCTTAACTATATCGAACAATTATGGGAATGAGGTTCTAGAATTATGGTCGAGTTTTGCGTCTCTCTGGTTGAACTTATAGTGGATAAAACTTCTAGGCTAGATTGATACTCTACTACTGCCGTTCTAGTACATAAACAACTCATGATTGGGTCTTTTGTACCAAATCGGAGTTCAACATTCATGTTGTTGAATTAGGCAACATTGTTCTAGGCCATATCATGAACCTGTTATATCATAACTGGCACATTCGTGTTACTCATGCTTACAAGGAAGATAATATCTGTGCCGATTGTATTGCTAATTATACCTTGTCTCGAAAGTATGGCTTTGGAGAGATGTCAACCCCACTGTATAGCTTGTCTATCTGCTTCTAAAATTTTAAATGATTAATCCAAAACCAAAGTAAAATTTTAAATAGTTATTTCTTCAATGTCATTAATGATATAAGCGGCTTGGCGTGTTAATTTACTCTTTTTTTATTAATTAAAAAATTAAAGCAATAAATTTTTTAAGTTTCACTCAAATTTCATTTTAATTCCAAAAATTTATTTTGGTTCAATATAGTTATTAAATTTTCAAAAAGAATTCAATATTGTCATTTTTTTTCAATTATTAACTCTACTAGCATCATACATAGCTTCATAAGTAAAATGAAATGCTAACTTAATTACTCAAATCCTACATAAAGTTATACTCCAATTAGGGTTGAATAAGGCACGAAGAAAATTGATGAAGAGATGGATTTTTGGGTATTGATGATTATAATAACAACAACAATAACAACAAATAAGCCATTTTCTATTAGGTGAGATTGGTTATATAGATCAATTGATGATATAGAATCTTATCTTAAATTATATTTTTAGACAAACTATTTAAGTATAAATCTTTTTTAATAGTTTTTTCTATACTTTTTTTAATTTTCTTCCATCTTTAATTATTAGACTATTATTTATCTGATCTATTCTTTTTAATAGAATTTTTATAAATATCCTTCACACATACCCAAATCATCTAAGGTGTGATTCTATAATCTTTCCACAATAAGTGTAGCCTCTACTTTTTTTTTCTCATATATTCATTTCTAATTCTATTTAGTCTAGTATGTTTATTCATCCAATGAAATATTTTTATTTTTGTAATATTAAACTTATTTTTTTATTGACTTTTTATTACCTAATACTTAATTTTATATAACATTGCATTTATGATTATGATTAAGAAAAATCAAAACAACGTAGCTCAAGTTTGAGTTGCCACATTAATGTCTTGTCTACCCCGTATATCATGTGTAATGTTATGTTTGATACTTCTATTAGTAGAATTAACGGAATGTTAAACTCTTTTTGAAAATTTAAAAACTATATTAAATTAAAATAAAATTTTAGGGCTACAATAAAACTTGACTGCAACTTCATACCTCACAAATTAAAAGTGGACTTCTGCGAGAAAATATTTTTATACAAATTCTACTTCCAAATTTTTTGGGAAGTGGGAGTGGCTTATGTTATTAGTAATTTCTCTATTTTATATGTCAATAACTTGTTCTCATATTTCATCTCTTAATGTTAATTTTATTATCTAACCAAGGAGCAGTCCCTGAAATGGAATTCCAGGCTTGTTGCACTCAAAGAAGAGTAAAAGAATTCAATAGAAACTCGGTGAAATAAAATGTCAGTATATCTTGTAATCTGAAACATTCATTTTGACAAGATTTTATTCACTTGAAGACATAGGGAAAATCATTTGATTAAGAGATAGCCAACAATGTTAACAATACCTAATGTCGAAAGCAATTTAGGCGCATTTCTTGTTTATAAAAGCAAGAAATCAATAAGATTTCAACGAAATGGGTGTGTAAGACACATGCATTTTGCTTAAATTTTTTTTAATTATTTTTTATACCTATCCTTAATGTAAAAAATATTTTAAAGAATTTCTAGGCTCATGTCATATGCCTGAAATTTACTAGTGTAAACTACAAGTCTGCAAGTTTGCTTTTCACTAAAATGTTGCACAATGTGATTTTCTATTGGAATTTTTATATGTATAAAACATATATATATATATATATATATAATCTTTATTATCAAGTTCTCTAATTAAAATAAGACAAATGTACAGGTTATATTATTTTTAAAGAATCACATATTTATCATATTTTAATTAACAAATTTGATAGTAAAGATATAAATAATTATATCTAAATCTAATCTTTTTATTTTTTATTACCCCAATTTATTTCAAATCGAAACTACCTGGGAAAAAAATGATGATATCTGAAACAGTTTGTAGAATGCCCTTGTGAATATACTCATGAGTCACGACAATTTACCTAAAGAAGAGAAAATGATAGTTGTAACAAGGCAGGGTTATGGAAGGAAACAAGAGCTAAATAGACGGGAGAGTGAAATAAAACTAGAATCATTAACTAGACAAAACCCAGATCATGATTATTGAGGAGCTGACACTCAGGATTTTACAACCATATGCCTCCAAGTGGTAGAATATACATATGTACAAAAACCAGACAAGATGGGAGTGATAATATAGAAATGTGGTTAGTAGCTTTGCATATTAATCCTCCTGGGTAGAGAAGAAAATATCCAGAAAGATTTTTTTTTTAATTTAAAAATTTTATTGATAAGAATAGATAATATACATCATTGAAGGACAAGTAATCCTCCCAAAGTATGAAGAAAACAGCTAAAAAAATAAACTTTGATTTTCCAGTGCCTTTGTAAATCCACAAGAGACACTCCCCTAAAACATTATTTGCTGAAACCCAAAGAAACGCCAACAAAATTTAAAATAAAAAAATCCTAAAGAAAATTTGAGTGAAGACACTTCTTATTAGGAACTCTTACATTTCGTTCTCATCATATACACCACAAGCCTGCAAACACAGCACTCTGCCTAAGAACTTCTGGTCCTTGTTGCTCCCTAAACTCCATTTATTGGTTAAAAAAGAATGATCACCAAAAAGTGTATGTAACTACACATTGTACTGTGTTTCTTCCACTATCATGCATTTCAAAATTGTAACTCTTCTACTTTGTAATGTACATACATCTTATCCTAATGGCCAGCAGCAAAAAGTGAATGCAATGAATCAATCAAATAGTTAGATTCTCTTGGATAGCAAGGAATGATCCAACTATTTTCCCTCCCACATCGGGGAACTCTTCATGGCCGGGAAGGGATCTAACCTTACCCCTTCGATCAACTTCTACTGGGTACTTTAGTAGGTGCCCTCTCATCTCTGTTATTTCATTTGCTGCATATTGAAGCCAGTTAATTTCACCCATTGCTCTAATCCTTCTTACACATTCAAGGCTCTCTGGATGCAAGAAGCACTCTTCAAGTGTTCCTGTATGTTCTGCCCAAAGTGACATCCTATATCCATGGATCTACAGTGCATAGTTTTACAAAGGGAATATAAGTCTAAATTATAGAGACTAATAATGCAATAAAAAACCAAAACCAAACCAATATATCCTTGAAAGTAGTCTTTTGTGTAGCTTCCGAAGTGTGGAAAAAGTAATACTGATTTAGCTATAGCACAGGCATGCCTTAGATTGTTTTGTTTCATTCAGAATTAATTGAAGAATGTTAGGTCGATAGACATTTTATTGGCCTAACTAACATTCTCCAATTAAAAATGCCTGTTTCTATTTTAGGGGCTCAGACAAACCAAAATGAAACCCAGAGACCTTGGCCTTGTGGTCTGATAGTCGTGAGGCGGGATGTAAAAGCTCCCATATTGTGGTTTCAAAAGCCCCATACCTTAAAAATGTGCCCCTCGCCTAAATAAAGTAGCAAGAAAAAAGAAGACAAAGGGTAGGATTGAAAATTTTAACTTTGGCAACTAATGTCCCATTACAAGAGAGTAAAAATAAATTCTATTCTGCATATCTACCGAAAATCTGAATTTCTAAGCCACTTTAGAGGGTGGGTAATGGAGAATGAAAAAAAAAATAAAAAAATATTATTAATTATTTGTAAATTATGGATTAAAGATAAGCATATGAATTAAAAATTATTTAATTGATTTTATTTTGAATTTAATATCTTTTTGTTTAGTAATTATCCTTTTTTTAAGATTTAATATTATCTTTTTAATTTTTTAATTATTAAGAGTTATCTCTTGTTCTATGCAAAGAGTTAACTATTTTAGTAGGGTTAGGCTTAATTTGATAATAAAGTATTTTTAGGTTCTCTACATTTTCTCCTGTCTCATTTCTCCTCCCCCTTTATTTCTTCTCTATCTTCCTCCTCTTTCCTCTCCCCCCCCCCCTTTTTCTATTCTTTGCTATTGGTTCTACATCAAGTGCTATCAAAATAAGTCTTCCTTGTTCCAATCATGCCTTCGTCGTCACTTGAACTTCGCCAGAATCTCGTCAAAAACTGCAAATTGTCTTTGGCGATAACCGTAGAATCAACCAACTAACCACACCATTGGAAGTGCACCACCAAACTCAACCAATCCTTTAAGCCGCATCGCTGAAGCCACTGTCACGCACTGATAAACATCCTTGTGCATGGTCTTCACATGCTCCTATGCGCCCCACACGTCCAAACCCAGATTCCAACCCTTTTTGTGCTAGTTTGCAGCCCTCTTTGTACCTGATCAGCTGCTGACCTCCTAACCAAGGCATTGCCTCAAGTGTAGCTTGAAGGCCTAATCATCAAGGGATATCTACTGCCCCCCTTAAGGGGAAGTGTTGGAGATCATGGTTTTTCTCCACGTGATCCTCTTTTTTTTTTTTTTAATTTCTTATTAAATTCCTTTATTAGCTTAGGTTTGTCCCCACTTTCTTAACCCTCTGTTTCGTCATTTTTGTTGGCTTTTATTAAGATTAATATTAGTTTTGAATTTTGCTGGGATTGATTAGGAGGTTTGTCTCCTTTTCCTCCGCTATATATGTAAGCTTTCTCCTTCAATAAAATTCGAATCAGAGTATTGTTCTCAACTCTGAAAGTCCACATTTAATTTCAAGATAAAGACATCTTTAGCTGACTAAATCACTTAAAATATAATACAGCTAGCTAATGGAAGTGTTTCTTTTTAAGTAGTTTCATAACTCAAGTTACCAAGCAGCATTCTCATTAGAATCATTTGAACAAGCAATCAAATACTTTCTGAATACAAATTTGGCTTTCATATCTTGAATTAAAGTATACCTGCCAAAACAAAATCCTTTGTGTGGCAGCCCCTGTTGGAACACCCTCAGGCCACATTGGTATAATAATATACACCGCAAATCTCTCATTTGCCTTTATCTTTGCAGCAATCTTAAGGGCAATTTCCATTGGAATTAAGTTATTAGCACCTGCAAAATCATGGAAAGCAAGTTTTAACATAAAAAAATATTCAAGATAAATCTATGGGACCAGTCATTGACATCAGCAATGCTTCATTTTCAGACCGTTAATGATAAAGAAAATAGTAGAGTTACAATTGATAGAAACTTGTCGTGAGTGTATAAAAGAAACTAATCCAATGTTCAGAGCCTTCGACATCTATAAATCCACCACTATGGGGTAACACACATGAAAGGTCAAAATTTTTCTTAATTTATAAGATACTCAGTTCAATTAGTAAAAGTTTGATTCTCCATATTTTTATGCCTACAAAAGCTGATACATCATGTTCATTTATGTTCTTCCAAAATCTGGAAGATACTACCAGATGCTCAGATGAAGCAATTCTTGAAGATCGCTAATGTGAAAAAAAAATGTGTTCCATACCTAGGTCTTTATATTGACTCCAATTGTACGAAGACCCAATGAAATATTGATTCTCTATATAAATGTAATGCTGTGCAGCACGAATGGCCTTCACATATGCCGTATGTATGCTCATGTCAATCAATAAATTCTTCCCACATACTAGGTTCTGTAGAAATCAGAGTAAAATTCAACCTTCATATAGTCACACAAACGGTGGTTCAAGTCTGATGAATTGAAATGAAGCATAAAAAAAAAGAAAAATATATGCTAAACTTTTATTGACCTTCTTTGTTGCGTGTTTTGGATCCTTTGGAAATCCCTTAACAGAATTTGAATCAATTGAACGGAATATCTGCATTCCAAAGTAAAAAGAATGAATAATTTCCTTCAAATAGGTGTGCTTCTACAAAAGATTAATATCCATTCAATATTTACGAACTGATTACCTGAACATGCCAAGCTTCGGGATCATTATCATCTACACCACCAATATCAGCCATGCTAACAATGTCTGGAAGTCTTTCCAGCTTAAGCAAAGCATCATCGTGAGAAACTTTCAACTTTTTAATCCCATGAGGTTTTGCAGCTTTTAACCAGCGCTCCTCAAAGTTGGTCAGAACATCATACGCTGCGGGACCATCAATTTTAGAATGCAAGTCATGCCATGCCTCCCGTGGACAACCACCAGTATTACCCTACCGTGTGACAATCCATAGCATAGGAATAAATTGGTCTACTTGCATCAAATATTACTATTTTAAAATTGCAAGCTTATTGGTTCCTAGTTACAAATTTCACCATGATTTTAAATTGCTTGACATCTGAAACTTAAATTGAAGAGCATCTCCGGCATAAATGTAGCGACTTCACAGGCAAACTTTACTAACTGTTGCAAGAAATGATAAATTTCACACATTCAAAGGCCAAATAGGTAGCAAGATAACTGGAACTGATCCCCTTGCTTAGTTTTCACAACACATTCAACATAGATTTAGCATATCACTGACATTGCTAATTACCAAAACATATTGCGGTTCAGAGGATGCTGTACTTTAAATTCACACGCGTATTGGTGGAAACAATCTGTTCAATCTTACCTGGCCAAAAACAAAAATACCTTGATTATATTTATGAATCTTTAGCTTCGTTTAGAACTACGTAAATTTTGATCTATACTTTTGCAGCTTTCTTTTACAATGCTGGTGTTCATCCCTTGCTTAGTAGTTATGAAATATACGAGTGTTTATTTAACAGAAAAGTACAGCTAGTCCTGACTCTTGATCTTGTGACCACTTGGGAGTGTGGAGATGAGAGATTACCGTGAAAGAGGGGTTGTGATAGTCATCCTTATGCAGTGTTTGAAGTGTCCTGAAGAGTGGATGGTGGGGGAAATCATATCGCCCATCACACAAATCAAGTCCACCAACAAATGCTATAATTTTTCTTTTGTTATTTCCAGCATCAGCATCCACAACAATAGTTTTCTGATGATGTGTGTATATTGTTCCAACTTCCTGATAATTAGAAGAAGAAAAAATTCAATGTGGACTCTGAAACCAAAATTGCAAAAGTACATTATAATGTATTAAGAGACCCAAGGAAAGCAAATAGTTATAAGCTATTAAAATTGAAACTTTTCAAGAATCCTGACAAACATGAAATTGAAATTTCCCTTCAAGCAAGGAGCTTAAGAACATATTCTACAAAATTCCAAGTACAAATTCTTAGCAACCATTGCTGCTAAGTTACTTTAAAATAATGAATCTTCATCAAAGTTTTAACTGTCTGAATCAGTATGCAAAAACAATATTATGAATAGGGTTCCTACGAAGCAGGGATGAAACTCCAGACTTTACAAAAGGTTACTGAACATAAAGACATACAAAGATTTATGCTAATTTAAAATGGTAGCTGTTAGTAAATCTGACCATATCTTGCCCCGATCTTCAGATATTTAATTCCTGATTGTTTCTAATTTCTTGTTCCTGAAGTCTTGCTCCTTGTTTTTTATTATCTTGTATTTTAATTTTGAAGTTTAGTTGCTGATTTTATGGGATTCAATGGCTGATCTCTTGTGGCCATGTATCCCTATTTAGGAACTCTTTCTCTATGGGAATAAGCAAGCAATTTAGAGCATTTCCTCTCTAATTTTCTTCATGGTATCAAAGCCACAATGGCTCCCATGATCCAGATCGGGTGAGCAATGGCATTGAATGCCCCAGAAGAGTGAATTTGCCATCAAAATTGTCCAAACCAAATGCTCTATGTCCAACGTGAGAGGGATCTGAGATGAAAACTACTCTTCCCTTAGAAAATATGGACACGTGCCCTCCTGTTAGATTCAGAAGGAGCAGTTTGGCCAAACCCCAAAGTTTGACAGCCATCTAACACCCCACGCACTGCCATGCACCACTGAATTCAAAATGCTTCCATCCCATGCACCAATGCGTGAAGGTATATGAAATGTCATCCTCTGCCATAGCTTGCCCAGAACCAGTCAACTCAGCCATCTTTGGTCACCTATAGTGTTTGGGTGTCCTCCCTGTGGCTCAATATGGAGCCACCAGACTCACAAGTGAGCCATTGTCTTCCATCGTGCTCAACTTGGCCTCCTTTACTAGTAACATCGGTAATATATGTTGGTAAATTAGAAAGAATCAGGTGCTAGACTGAAACTTGTCATTTTATTCAATTGCAATGCTTGGTTTAAATACAGGAACTTGCAACAGAAAAATCAGAAATAGACGTAACTACTAGGCGAAAAACCAACAACAACAACTAAAAATATGGTGACAAAAAACAGCTAAACAAAAACTAGATCTTCTTATCTTGACACGTTCAACAACCATTTTGACCCGTTCAACACGTTCAGTATCTTCTAAGGCATAATTCACACACTCCTCCTTGCCTTTGAAGCTGCAAACTCCCAGCTTGTTCCTTAGCTCTTCAAATTTAATTTTAGGCAAGGTTTTGGTGAATATGTCAGCAACTTGTTCATCTATTCTGCAATACACCAATGATACTTCTCCTTTCTTCTGAATTTCTCTAAGAAAGTAGAGTTTGATTTTAAAATGCTTTGTCTTGCCATGAAACACTAGATTAGAAGAGATTGAAATAGCTTCTTGATTATCTACAAATATTTGTGTTGATTCTTGTTGCTCCAAACACAAATCTTGTAAAATTTTTCTCAACTAGATTGCATGGTTTGCTGTTGCTGTTGTAGCAATAAATTCAGCCTTTGCAGTGCTTTGAGCAACAATTTCCTGCTTCTTTGGACACCAATTAATCACTCTTGATCCAAGACTAAAACAGAAACCAGTTGTACTCTTCATATCATCAACAGAGCCTGCCCAATCACTGTCAAAAAAACCAACCAACTGAAGCTTATTACTCCTTACATATTTGATTCCATAATCAATAGTCCCTTTAATGTATCTAACAATTCTTTTAACAGCCTGCATGCGTTCTTCACTTGCACAATGCATGAATCTGGAAAGGAGACTTACAGCCTGTACTATATCAGGCCTTGATGCAGTGAGGTACATAAGACATCCAATCAAACTTCTGTAAAGATTTTCATTTACCTTAGCAGTACCATCATCCTTGCAAAATTTTATCTTGGTTTGCATAGGAGTTTTTGTCGGCTTGCACCATTCCATATGAAACTTTTTCAAAATTTCTTTAGCATATTTTCTTTGACTAATGAAGATCTCACTCTTCTACTGCATCACTTCCAAACCAAGGAAATAGGTCATCAGTCCCAAGTCTCTCATCTCAAACTCTTTAAGCATTTTAGACTTAAAATCATTAATGAACTCTTGATTGTTTCCTATGATCAACAAATCATCAACATAAATAGAAACAATAGTAATGTTAGTGCCTTCCTTCTTTATGTATAGAGTTGCCTCACTCAAGCTTTGTTAAAGCCTAAGTTGATTAGGTGATCATCAATCCAGCTGTACCAGGCCCTTGGAACTTGTTTAAGTCCATACAAAGCCTTCTTTAACAAGTATACTTTCTCCTCTTGGCCTTGCACAACAAATCCCTCAAGCTGCTCTACATAAATCTCCTCTTTTAGGAAGCCATTCAGAAAAGTAAATTTTACATCTAGTTGGAACACTTTCCAACCTTTTTGAGCTGCCATAGCAAGAGGCAATCTGATAGTGTCAGGCCCGGCCACTGGTGCAAAGGTCTTTAAAAAATTCACACCAAAGATCTGAGCATATCCCTTCACAACAAGCCTAGCTTTGTGCATGTTTACTGAACCACCAGCATTGAGTTTTGTTCTAAAAACCCATTTTACTCCAATGACCTTTCTATTTGAAGGTCTTTTTACTAGCTCTCATTTATTAATCTTTTTGATCATATGCAACTTTTCTTGCATAGCTAAAAGCCTTTTTTTTTTCTTGAATTGCTTCTTAAACTCCTGCTGGTTCCATTACAGCAACATTGCATCTTACATAGATGTCTGCAAGTGATCTTGTTCCTCTAACTGGTTGCTTATCAACATCATCTACATTGGACTGCAGTTCACCAGAAACTTTTTCATTTTCATTTTTTGCATTCCAGTCCCACTTTTCATCTTCCATAAAAACAACATCTCTACTGATAATTCTTTTGGTAGATTAAGGCTGAAAAATTCTATAAGTTTTTGAGGTGTTGTTGTAGCCTATGAAGATTCCAGGTTTAGATTTTTTGTCCAATTTATCTTCTTTACCTGTGGAATGTAAGAGAAACAAATACAACCAAAAACCTTTAAATTTGATAGAGAAGGTTTGAATCCATACCATGCATCATAAGGAGTCATATTGTTAGGAGCTTTGGTAGGTAATCTATTTAATAGAAAAATTGCTTTATTTGCAGCCTCTGCTCAAAAAGTTTTAGGCATATCCTTTTCATGTACCAAACAACGAGTTATCTCCATGATAGTTCTGTTTTTTTGCTCACTGACACCATTTTGTTGAGGACTATAAGGTGCAGTGAACTGATGCTATATTCTGGCTTCCTCATAAAATATGTTGAACTAATTTGATGTGTACTCTTTTCCATTATCAGACCTTATTATCATCATTTTACAGCCACTTTGATTTTTTGCCCAAGACTTGAATTTCTAGAATACATTTGCCACTTCATATTTGAACTTGAGAAAATAGATCCAACACATCCATGTAAAATCATCTATAAATGCAATACATACTTACTACCATTGAGTGATGGTGTTCTAAAAGGTCTAGCGATATCAGTATGCACAAGTTGAAGCTTTTGTGAGGCCTTCCAAGCCTTTTGTGGAAAAGGCTGTCTATGCTGTTTGCCATACTGACATGCTTCACAACTTGACAAGTTGTTATCCAATGGATCTAATCCTTGTGTCATTCTTTGCTTCTGCATTAACAAAATTGCAGGATGATGAAAGTGTCCCAATCTTTTATGCCAGAGATCAGTAATTTTTGTTGCTACTCGATATGCTATTTGTTCCTTATCCATCAAGTCAAGTGGGAAGCTCTTTCCCTTCATTTTGATACAAAACACTTCCTTCCCTTCTGCATCCTTGATTACACAAGTTTTATCTTCAAATGAGACTTTAAATCCCTTTTCACAAAGTTGGCCAATACTCAAGAGATTTTGGTCAATCTCTGAAACATACAACACATCAGAAATCACTTTAACACCAGCAGTAGTTTCAATTGCAATAGAACCGTTACCTTTGACAGCTAGTAATTCTCCATTCCCAATTCTTACCTTTAAAATAGAGGTTTTGTCTAGCTGCTTGAAGAGCTCTACTTTGTTGGTCATATGATTTGTACAACTACTATCCACTAGCCATGTTTCTTCAAGGCTAATGGATGCATAACAAGAAGCTACAAATAATTACTCCTCCTCTTGTTGATTTATGGTTTGAACTTCATTTGCTTGCACTTTCACCTTACAGATTCTTTCTTCATGCCCCATTTGGTTGCATTTATTGCACTGAGCATCAGGTTTGCTCCAGCACATGGTAAGAAGATGATTAGTTCTTCCACAATACTGACAAGGAGGATAATTACCTTTATTTTTGTTTTTGCTGATTGCACCACTGCTACTAGCTCCAGAAAATCCATTTGAGCCTTTGTTCTTTCTCAATTTTTTATTTTTACCTTTGCTTACATCTTGATTTTTCTGAATTTCTGGATTTTTCTGAATTTGTAGTTTGACTTGCATTGCTCCTTCAAGTGTCCTTTCATCTTTAATTTGCCTTCTTTGTTCATGTACTTCTAATGTGTTGAGAAGCTCCGGAAGTGTGATCTTAGTGAGATCTTTTACTTCCTCTAATGCAGAAATCTTGGCCTCAAATCTTTCTGGTAACGTAACCAGTAGCTTCTCAACCACTTCGCTATTAGGCATGTCTTCACTGATGAGCCTCAATTTGTTGACTATTCCCATCAAATGATCTGCATATTCCTTTGCCGTTTCAGAGTCTTTCATTCTCTATAGCTCAAAATCTCTTCTAAGATTCAAGACTCTCATGCTTTTTGTTCTTGTATTGTCTTGAAACTCATTCTTGAGATATTGCCAAATCTGGAATGGTGTTTCCAGATTCATAATTCTGGTAAATAAGGTTTTAGACACGGCCAAATATAAACAGGTTTTGGCTTTGAAAAGCTTTGATGTTTTCTCCTTATGAGTTTTTATATGCTGCACTGTGGATTCTTCTGTAACAGGTGGAATAACAAACTCCTCTGATACAGCTTCCTAAAAATCTCAAGTTTGCAGATATGCTGTCATTTGGACAGCCCACGACTGGTAATTCTCACTAGTGAAAACAAGAGGTGGAATGGGAGAAAAATTGTTTGAAACCATTTGAGAATTGCAAGGGTTAAAGAAAAAAAATATAACACAGATCCCTTCAAGAAATCTAGCCCTGATACTAAATGTTTGCAAATTAGAAAGAATCAGGTGCTATACAAGAGACTGAAACTTGTCATTTTATTCAGTTGCAATGCTTGGTTTAAATATAGGAACTTGCAACGGAAAAATCACAAATAGACGTAACTACTAAGCGAAAAACCAGCAACAACAACTAAAAGGTGGCAAAAAACAACTAAACAAAAACTAGATCTTCTTATCTTGACACGTTTAACAACCCATTTTGATCCATTCAGCAGCACGTTCAGTATCTTCTAAGGCATAATTCACACAATATAGCACAATTAGGTAATTTTTTGGTAGCCTTGGACGCACAAGTCCTAAATGATCACAAATAGGTGGTAGATTTAAGTGCTACCGATCATGTGACCAATAATGCTAATTTCTTTGACATTCTTAGCCCCTGTACAGCCCCTTCAAAGGTCAAAGTAGCTGATGGAACCTTGAATAATGTAACAGGCGTGGACACTGTTGCTGTTTCTAAACATTTGGTCCTTAAAAATATACTACTTGTGCATAATCTTGCTTGCAATCTGCTCTCGTTCAGTAGAGTTATCACTAATAATAAGTGTACCACTTACTTCTTTAATGATGATTGTATTTTTTAAGACTTGGTATCTAAGAAGACAATTGGCAGTGTTAAAGAGATAGATGGTCTTTATCTAATAAGCACAACTAACCACAATAAAAGAGCTTTCATTGCTAGTAACAATTCTGAATTGTTTTTGTGGCACTTTAGATTAGACCATCCAAACTTACAATATATGAAAAGGTTGTACCTTGATTTATTCAAAAGTTCAGAAGCTCTAAATTGTGAATCTTGTCAACTTGCCAAACACACCAAAGCCACTTACTCTCTTCACTGTTATACGCCATCTCATGCCTTCAGTTTAATCCATAGGGATATTTGGAGACCATCTAAAGTTAAAGGTTTCTTTCGTTCTAGATAGTTGGTGACATTAATTGATGATCACACATAGGTTACATTGGTATATTTGATGAAAGACAAATCTGAGATCCCATCCATTTTCAAAAATTTCCATCAACTCATCCAAAATCAATTTCAAGCCTCTATAAAGTTCTTCTTTCTAACAATAGTAGGGAGTATTTCAATACTCAACTTGGTACTTATTTAAATGAGCATGCAAAGTTTTTGTATCCATAACCTCCCAATAAAATGGGATTGACAAATGGAAAAATAGGCATCTTTTCCCTCATAGTCTCCATGAATATACCAAAAATTTATTAGGGAAAAGTCATTCTCACTTCAACCTACCTTATAAACTCAATGTCTACTAAAGCACTTAATTTTCAAGCCCCTTGTGCCACTCTCCTTTAGCTATTCCCTCATACCTAATTCATCTCTACCCTTCTAGCTAAGGTTTTCAAGTGTGCTATTTTTGTTTAGCTCCATGAAAGTGCCAAACTTGAACCTAGGGCCACCAAGTGCATCTTTGTTAGGTACTTTACTTAGAAGGGATATAAATATTATTCCCCAGCCTTACAAAATTTTTTTTATCTCTATTGATGTCATGTTCTTTGAGGAACAATATTACTACCCGAATGTCCAATGTCCATTTAAGGAGAAATTATTGACTATAAAAAAGAATGGAGTTTTTGTATTGAGAAAAATCCTTCAACTATTCTTTTCCCCATGAAACTAAAGGTACAAACCTGATTCTTGGTACTGCTCCCCTTGAAGCTGAATGCAGCAAGCCCAATTCTGAACCTATACTTCTTGACCCTAAGCTTAATGTTTCTTTTGACCTTGAAATTGACCCTGCATGGAATCACCCAGCAATCAGGTTACACAGTAGAATGAGCTCTTAACCTACTCCAAGAGGCAAAAGACCCAAGAGGTAGAGGTTGGTCCACCTTTTCAGCAGGACATCCCATGCATTCCAAGTCTAGGTATGATTTCTCAAGATAAAACTAATTTGGATATTCCTATTGCCTTGAGGAAAGGAATCAGGTCCTGTACCAAGCATCCCATTGGACACTTTATTTCTTATAATAAATTATTCCCCATTTATCATGCTTTTGTGGCTAATACGTCCAAGGAAAAAACTCCACAAAATATACATGAAGCTCTTGGATAGGTTGAATGGAGGAAGGCTATGCATGAAGAAATAAATGTCTTGAAAAAGAATGACATTAGGGAAGTAGTTGATTTACCTACAGGAAAGAGACCCATTGGGTGCGAGTAGATTTTCAATACTAAATACAACTCAGATGATAGCATTAGTAGATAAAATGCTAGACTAGTAGACAAGAGGTTCACACAAACCTATGGCATAGGCTACCAAGAGACTTTGGCTCTAGTAGCCAAATTCAATTCTATTAAAGTTCTATTATCTCGTCTTGCAAATTTGGATTGGCTATTTCATCAACTTGATGTTAAAAATGCATAGCAAAGATCTTGAAGGGGAGGCTTACATGGCTATTCTACCAGGTTTTGATAAACACAACAGTGGTAAAGTATGCAAATTGAAGGAATCTCTCTATGTACTTAAATAGTCCCCGAAAGCATGGTTTGAAAAATTGGCTATGGTTGTAAAAGGACAAGGCTATCAACAAGGCAAAGCAAACCACACTATATTTATTAAGTTCTGAGCTATAAGGAAAATTACTATCTTAATTGTATATCTTGATAATATAATAGTCATTGGAGATTATGCAGAGGAAATTGAGAACTTAAAGAAGCCTTTAGCTGCTGAATTTGAAATCAAAGACCTTGGTGCCTTGAATACTTTCTTGAGATGGAAGTGGCAAGGTCAACAAAAGGCATTGTGATATCTCAAAGGGAGTACACTCTTGATTTACTCAAAGAGACTAGAATGCTAAGGTGTAGACTAGCAGACACACCTATGGAAGCTAATTAGAAGTTGAAATTTTCTCAAGAGAGTCCTCTAATTGAAACAAAGAGGTATCAAAGGCTTGTAGGTAAACTTATCCACCTTACCCATTCACGTCCTGATATAAGTTTCTCAAATAGTGTCATTAGTCAATTTATAAGGAAACCTACTGAAATTCATCTTGAGATTGCTCACAAAATTCTTAGATACCTTAAGATGACACCAAGAAAAGGAATCCTATTCAAGAAGGATACAAAATGTGGAATTGAAATATATTGTGATGTTGGGCTAATTCAATTATTGATAGAGGTCAACATCTAGCTACTGTATTCATGTTTAGAGAAACTTGGTAACATGGAGAAGTAAGAAGCAATTAGAAGTTGCTTAGAGTAGTGTAGAGGCAGAATACCAAGCCTTGGCTCTTAAGGTATTTGCAAGGATGTATGGTTAAAAAGGTTGCTTGATGAATTGAAGATTAATACTTCACAACCTATGAAGGTGTTATGTGATAATATGGAGGCTATCAATATGGCAAAGAACCCCATTCAACATGATCAAACAAAACATGCTGAAATTGACCAACACTTTATCAAAAAGAAAGTAGATGCCAAGATACTTGAAGTTGCTCATATTCCTTCTACTGTTCAGGCTTTACTGACCAAGGCACTTTCTAGGGTCAGATTTGAATAACTCAGAGTCAAGTTGGGAATGATTGACATCTATTTCTCAATTTGAGGTGGAGTGTGGTAAATCTGACCATATCTCACCCCAGTATTCTGATATTTAGTTCCTAATTGTTTCTCATTTTCTGTTCTTGAAGTTTTGTTTCTTGCCTTTTATTATTTTAATTTTGAAATTTGGTTGCTGCTTTTATGGGATTCAATGGCTGATCTCTTGTGGCCATGCATCCTTATTTATGTACTCTTTCTCTATCGGAATAAACAAACAATTTAGTGCATTTCCTCTCTGATTTTCTTCAGTAGCAAGTTAGAGTTCCATACAGATAAACAGAGTAATATAAAATTTATGAGGATCAGAACAACATTCATTGTCACAATAATATGTGCAGAAATGAGACATAACTTTTCATACTGAATTTCACATTACCAGCTTGTTGATTAAAGAACCACAATATTAGCTTCAGGAGTTTACTTCTTTTTCTTCCCTACTAATTGCTGCAAGTCCAGAAGGGAAGAAAGCACAAAAGAAAAAAAAAAAGGGAAAGACAGGTGGGAAAACTAAACAGGATTGCGCAGTTTTCCAATGCTTGAGTTTCATGACAAGAATATTCATTCAGAAAACAAAATTGACGTTCATCACATGCAATTCCTTTCTCATCTATAACATTATTCCTTGTCTAAGGGATACCCCAAGCAAGTCGTCCTTGATGTTCCTCTATTCGTCACATAATTGCCTCTTTCTTTATGCCAATACATCATATCTTTATGTATCAAAACCAAAAAATCCTGGTTAATTTTAGGAAGGATATACTTTCTCTGTCCCCATTTTTTATCATTGCAGCACACTCCCTTAGTTCAACATTCTGAAATTACACTTTCATACAGCAGTCATACAAATTGATCTGAAGTTGACAATTTTTATTACTAGTTGCTATTTGCAAACAACACATACCAGGTCAAGTAGCAAATTATTTTTCAAAAGAACTCGAAAGCTCACCAATCATCAGTGAAAGGAAAATCTTAAACCTGATTCTAGGTCTAAGCCAAGTGAGAAAGAAATGAGTTTTTTGTGCAAAAAGTATGAATGGTAGCAGGTAAGCTACATAAGTTGACATGCTATGTCAATATCTCCTTTTGCTATGCTTCCCAACAATTGAGATTTTTTTTTTTTGGGGTCATAACCGACAATCAAGTTACAAAATTTGAAATCTAACAATTACATAATCAAGCTCAACTTTCAAGGATAATGAATAGGTATAGTACCAATAATTGCAATAATTTCACAAAGGCATTTTTGAATCACAGAAAACATGATGGGAAAGTGGATGCAGTTACAATTTGGAGGCAGCAAACAAGAGGACATTTGTTCAAGTTTTATTCCTTTTCCCCTTTACTTTGTTTGCTGGTAATGCACCTTCTATTCTTTGATAGATGAAACTGTTAGAATATTGTAAATTAGCATTAATCAATTATTAGACTAATTGGCAAATTTTATTTATTAATATCAAATAATTTAGTTTAAGTTTAATATTACCTAAATAGATTGGCTCAATGATTGAATAGCCTATAATAGGATGGACTATTTTAAGGGAGATGCTTACCTCTCAGTCAATTCTTGAATTGGTTATCCTATTTATATTAGTAAGGGTTTGACATAGAACTAATCCTTTTGTGACTATTTGATATTGAGAGTTGTAACCATTCCTAATTCTCTCTCTCACTATTCTTTTCTATCTCTTCCACTCTAGGGTTTCCAGGGAAATGAATGGATTCAAGCATCATTACAAGTATATTCTAATCTTATTGTCTGTTGAACCTAAGACTAATAGAGGCATTGGGCTAAAAGTTGTGATAAAATCGGAAAAAAATATATTTATATTTATTCCCCATTATCTGGGCCTTTATTTTGTAAATAGTCAACTCTAGGATGATTTTATTTTATTCACTTGTATTTATTTCCGTTTTTCCCGTTCTGTTTTTCAGTATCTCTGTTATCCCTGTTTTCTCGGCCTTTATTCTCACATTGGTCTGTATATATTGTATCCTACCCTAATCAATAATATATATCGATTTCTTGGCTCAAGTTCACAAAAGTTTACAAAACCATAGAGAGGAGAAGGGGTGGGGAGAAGTTTATAGTAGAAAAAAGGCCCACACAGGTAGGAAACATGAATTGGCTGAGGTTGGGTAGGAGAGAGATTTGCCACTTGGAAGTAACTAATTTTGTCATTTAGCTAAAGGAGAGAGAATGCAGCCGGGGGGGAAGTGAGTATTACAGCAGGTGTGTTGGAGGAGGGGAGGTTAAGGAAATTGTGGGGAATTGGAGGAGAGAATCTGATTTCTCGAACATCAGATACCCTTCTATCTGTTAATCTTTTTTTCTTTTTTCCTCTTGTTTTCTTTCTAATATCAACACTGTAATCCTGTCAGCTTCCTTCTTCCTCTATCCATAGGAGACGAAGCTCCATTACAGCTTTTACATAAATAATACAGAGTTGGGTTCCATCATTGTCTCCCTTAATTTTTTTTAGCAATAGCCAGAGAGACCGTGTTTTTCTTTTATGTCAATAAAAAGACAGATGATAGCTAATGGTCCATAATTTAGAATTCTAGAAAGAAAATTACGATGGGACCAGAGAACCCATATCACATGTGATCACACTAGCAGCAATGAAAGGGGCATGATAAAAAATAAACAAAATTGCCAAAAGGAACTCACTAGTTTCAATCCCAACAATATTACATTTTATAGAATGACCAAATTACGCCAAAGAGAATCAACATCAATGGACAATATGTTAGCAATTGGGCATGTGAATAAAGTAAAATATGTCAACTAGAAAAATGGTTATAAAACCTAACCTTTTGCTTGTACCAGCTATGTCGTTTTCCAGCAATCCGGGGACAAAGCAGCACTTGCACAGAAGAGTGTTTGAAAAATCGTCGGGTTTCCTCATCATGAGTTGCCATGACACCATCCTGCATGTTAGAAAGAAGATCCTTGAATAACTAAACTAAAAGAGACAATCACACATAAAACACTGATTCAAAAATCTTAATATTACTTGAAATAAAGTAAACTTCAGAGAATACAGGATAAAATAACGGTTTTGCTAGGTCCCATGTGTTGTATTTTTTACCATCTAGACGACAACAATAACAAATTAACCTGACATGTCGACTTGCATCGGAGATTTTAAGCAGAGAATCCTAATTAAAAATGTCAATGTCCCATGCCCAACGTAAATGAGTTTTCAACATATTCAATTTTGATTTTAGCTATTAAATATTTAGGCCACTATGGCAGACTCAAATTTTAAATTGGAGGGATTGAACAAGAAACCAAGAAAATGTCTAAGTGAAGAATTTTCATCCTTTTATTTCCTTACATCCATCTCCCTACTTCTACTTATGCTTTCGCATTGCCCTCGGACAAATGTATTATGGATTCCTGAAATAACTTATAGCTTTCCCCCTCAAGTTGCTGTTTGCGAAAGCCAACATATAATATTTCTCATTATCACAGAGCAAAAGTAGAGACAATTGATTTAGTAAGGTTCCAAAAGTTGTAGACATAATTATGGTAACAGCACACAGCAACAATGTGCATATGCAGACAATTGCAACCGAAGCTTTCCTTGCCGTGCCAAACACTGATAACAGAAGTAGCATTACTTACCGTTTTGTAACCCAATATTTTCCTTGACGTCGGGTCATCCCAGATAAGGAGAAGCACTCTCACTCCTTCCTGTGACTTCGACCTCAGAAGATCACCCAGGGTGTAATCTGATGGATAACCAGCATCCCTTACCAACCTAACTTTGTGCCACACTGACCACCCTGTAATATAAATCAAACGCCGGGCTTGTTGTATCGCATTGAAGATATCAATCCAACACTTTCCATGAACATGATACTTCCCTCGGTCAAGCATCACAAGAGGTAGTAAACCATCTGGAACATGGGCATCTTGATATAGATTAACGGTTCCACCTTTCCTAAGAGGAAAATATGTGCCAGGAACCCCGGTGTAGTCAGGCCCTGCGCCAACTACTTGATAATGATGGCTCAGCTTCTCAATCGGAATGTACTGAATGGATAGGGACAAGGTAGCACCCTGCTTACAAGGCCTCCCGCTAGAATTCAGGACAGGGTAGGTACCTTCTACTTTTGCTCCTGAGTAAATTTGTTCCACCGGAATTGCCACATTGCCTATGAGCTGCGAACCCACAATATCACTGTCTTTAACGACAAAGTGCACTTCAGCAGCATAATGTGCAATGGGAACATTAAAATGTTGCATCCAATCAGGATCTTCACAGTTGCTGATCACAAAAGTCCTCCCAATTACAGCATTTGATACTGCAATTATCACATAAGGATCACTAGTAATCTTTCCTTCCACACTCCCAGGTAATTTGCATAACATCCCCGCAAAAGTCTTGTGGAAGTAATCCATATTTGGAAGATTTTTTGCTCCATGAACCCATATATCTAAATTCCCATGCAGGAGCAAGATTTTCAAGGGCCCATTAGTCGAGGCAGGAACAATATCCAGATTCGGAGTACTCGTAATTTCATGAAACGACCCCGATTGAGTTTGAACTCTAGAAGAATGAGAATCCAACAGATTAAAGTGGTCGGATCCCCGACCCGAGAACGAGTTCCGACGATGGCCATAAAATTCCTCTTGCTCACTCTCATGCTTTGGAATCGAAATCGAATGCCTGAACGGCTGCTGGAGTGAGGATTTAGGAGGAGAAGATTGCCGGTTCTTGGGAAATTGAGCACTAATGGCAGCACCATCCAAAGACACTGGGTAATAAACAGACTTACGAGGAGTGTTGGAAGAATCATTGGCCTGCAACGACAACCCACCACCTCCTGGCGAGCTCTTGCTTGGCTGCTCGTATGGACCAGCGTAAGAATGGGCTCGTGAATGGTTTTGGGTCTTTTCCTCAGGAGGTGGATCCGCCTCGACTATAGGATAATGACGGTATGTAGGTGAACCCAACTGAAAATTACTAGGGTATAAAATGGAAGATTGAAGAGGACTAATATTATGGGTAGGTTGATGAACTTGATAGGAAGGGTAAGGGTATGGAGAAGGACCAGTACCGGAGATTGGAGATGGTCGAATATAGTCCACAGGAGCAGAATGAGGGCACGATGGTGGGGGTGAACCCGGAGCACCAGGAGGATGATGATGATGATGATAAGGAAGAGGAGGAGGTGGGTGATGATGGTAGGCATAGCTGAAGGGTTGTGAAGGATGACTGAATGGGTATGGAGGAGGATGCGAATATGGATCTGAACCTGAAGGTGGGTGGTATAAAGGGGGAGGAGCGTGAGAGTACGGATACTCGTTGGGATAACGGGACGGAGTTGAAGACCCATAGTTATCCATACAGAAATGCAGAAGAATTTCTCGCCCTTTATGGTTTCGAATCGCTCAAGTCTTGTATGTTGGATGCAGAAAATGTCACAGAAGATATCGAAATGGATTCAGTTCAAGGCGAATAATCATGCCGATCAAGTTTGCATTAAATCCACAAGAAAAACAGAGGAAGTTATTCATTTACAGTCCTTTAAGTATCATGATTGTGATTCGATCACATAAAAATAATGGAAATTTCTGGAAGACGGATACGATTTTCTTAAAGTTGTTGAAAGAATTGAAAAGAATGTGCCTGAAAGAAGAAGAAGAAGACGAAGAAGAAGAAGACGAAGAAGCAGAAGACTCAGAGGGAGAGAGAGAGAGAGAGGCGTGCGTGATGTGAATCACGGGGTGGAGTGTACCGGCATTCGCGGGTTCTGAATGCGTATTTAGCACCTGCGATATTGAATTTTCCTGAAAATTTCGGACAATTATTATTATTTGATTTTAGAATTTTCTAAAACTCATTAATATGATTCTACTTGATTATTAACACAAGTCACGGTATAATTACATTAAAAAATTGTAAAAATTTAGCATCAAATGATGGTAATAATTTTTTAATAACTAAATTGATGAAATGCATATTTTTAAAAAATTTAAATAATGTTATTATATTTTACCACTAGTATCTTAAACTCATTGCACAAAAAAAAAAGTTTAATGATGGCATTTGTATATATAAAAAAAACTCATTTATAAAATTAGACGGACTAGACTCCTTAATTTTATAAAGTGAGCTAATTTTCTCTAAGTGACATTTATAATTTATGTGATAAAGTATAATTTACACATGTATTTTGTTATATATTTAATATCTTTTTCATAAAAAAAACTCAAAGTTTCTAAATATTAAAAAAATGTTATGTAATATAAACTATTTATTTATACTTAATATTTCTTAATAACTATTTATATTAGGATAAATTAGTCTTCTCTTTCCTGATTACATGACTTTTTCCTTTTTTTAAAAAAAAATTACATACTTTTCTCCTTCAAATCAAAATATGTATTATACTTATCTTCCTAGGAACAAAAAATAGGTTACAATCATATTTATTTTGAATAAATGTCTCTATAAATTCATATAATATAAATAGTATTAAATTATGTTTAACGAATATAAAAGAGTGATTTTTTAAATTAGCAAATGGTAAGAACATTTAATAAAACTTAATTATTAAAAGTAAAAAAATATATTCACAAACTAATATTTTAAAATTAAATAATTCAAAGACAATAACTTAATTTTAAGAATAAAATTTATATTAAATATATATATTAAAAAACATGAACATGGTCATAAATTTAATATAATTTTAGAATAAATTAAGTTTATATTTTTAATATGAAATAAATAATATTAAAATAGAAGTTAAAATAAATATTTTAAATTAATAGGATAAATTAATATTATTCTTAGAAATATAAACAAACAAAAAAGGGTAATAGTTTTAACATTTTCTTTAAAAAAAATTAATTTATGCTCTATATTATTTCAAACTTTGAGGTTTGCTTTTGTTTTGGTCATGCTTAAAGGCTTACTTCAACGATACTTTATAATTTATTCTAAATATTATTATCATAATGGACCAATTAGAACCCGACTAAGCCCAATTTCAATATTTCATTCCAATTTTTTAGGTTAAATGCAACCAAAATGATGACTGGTACAACCGGTTGCCAACGAGCTTCGCGCCACATGGACAATTTTGAATAAAACCGTTGGATTTGTGGGCCACCGGAAAGTTGCAGTTTTTACGCTGGCGGTTAGTTGTCTGAGTAATGAACCTCCGCTGTGCATCGTGCGTTGCTTCTTTTTATTTTTATTTTTTAAATATAGTTAGATTTTATATTAATAACATTTGTAATATTATCTATAATACTTAATTTAATAAGATCTATAAAGAAATATAACTCATAATGGAATTACTGATAAAAATTAATGTATATTGTGATTTCTTTATTTTTAATTATTTTTCTATAAATCTTATTAAATCAAGTAGTATACATATAAAATCTTACAAATATTACTTATATAAAAATCTAACCGTATTTTTAAAAAATAAAAATAAAAATAAAAACAGCCATCAAAAGACCTTTCCTCCTAGTTCTTTCTTCATCAGAGATATTTTTTTCAATGAATTAAAATTCTATTTTTGTTCTTTATAGATGGAATACTTGTTTAATTTAATTTTTGATAATTTTTTTTAATTTAATCCCTTACAAAATTACTTTTTTAATTTGATTTATCACAGATGTTTATTTTTTAATTTAATCCTTACAAATAAAACTATTATTAATAATGCTCTTCAATGAATTTATTGTAAATAAAATTAATAATGATATGTAACATATTTTTTATAAGTTATAAATAATGTCTTTTTATCAATTTATAATTAATTTTATTTATAGTAAAGTAATAAAAAGATATTATTATTAATATTTTTGTTGTGAGGGTTCATATTAAAAAATACTTTAAACGTGATAAATCAAACTGAAAAATTAATTTTATAATAAATTAAATTGAGAAATATCTCATTTGTTCAAAATTAAATAGGATTTTACTCTTTTTTATACGAGTTGTTCACTCATTTCTTAGATTTTTTTTTTGTCTTCTCTAAAAATTTTAATTATTATATTTATGTTGTTACGTGGTATATCATGGTGTAGGATAAATAGGAAGGACAATCTAATAAAAATGATAGAGGAAGAAATAGTGAACTTAGAATGGAATAAATATAATAGTGTAACTCGGTCCTCCATTATATTTGAAAATTTTTAAGTTGATTCTATGTAAGTGCAAGCACTATTGATTGTGAAGAGTTGGATGTGATAATTTTAAACCAATTGTGTAGATCTATGAAATGAAATCATTAATTTTAATTCTTCTTTTAATTAAAAATATTTAACTTTGTTAAAGGATTCTTTACAAGTTAAGAATAAAGTTAATTATGGGTGTCTATAGGATCAGTTCGGTTTGGTTTTAGTCCCTTGTTAGTTTAGCATTTCATTGGATCTTGTTGATTTTGAATTTTAATTGATTTGATTTAGTTTTTGTTTAATTTGATTCAATTTGGTTCATGCTTTTTCTTTTTTTAATCCAAAAGTATTTTTTATTTTAAGATTTTGTTTCTTATAATATGTAGAATTTGACTTTTAATATATGCATTTGTAAAAATTCTGATCAATAATAATGTTAGAATAATTTATTATTTTTATCTTTTATTGGTCTAAAAAAGATCCCATAAATTCATAGAAAAGCTTTAAAAAGAGAGAAAAAAATAAAACAAAAGTAGCATCTTATAATAAAAAAGTATAAACAACTTGTATACAATAGTATTCTTGAACCATACAAAGAGTATAACTTTGTTGCAAGTTTGATTGATAAAAGATTCCATTAATAAAAAAAAGGAAAGAAGAGAACTATAAATTACTTGTAAAGTCTTATCTGATTATGACTACTGCCAGTCAGATAGTTAAATCAAGTTTTAAAAATTCTATCCACATCATATGTTTTTAAGTTGAACTTTATCACATTCTTTATTTCTTTTTCCCAATTAAATGAACTCAAAAAAGATTAAAAAATTAAGAAACTATATTAATTCAAAACAACTAATTGTCTTCTATTCATAAATTTCAACGATAACTTTAGTTTTGACCCATTACCCAACGACAACAACATTGGTCCGCATTAAGATATTCAACTATGTAAAACATGGATTTCTACATATATCTATTACTTCATTTTCCAAAAAATATGATGTATAAAAGTATTCAATCACCAATAATATCATTCAATACTACATCATCTTCCAAAAAGTGTGATGTTCAAAAGTATTCAATTACCAAATATACGATTATTACTTCATCTTCCAAAAATTGTGAATTTTTACAAAAAAAAATTATGTTAATATATCAACTAAATAAATTCTATGATAGTATATAAAATAAAATAAAATTCATAATACTTACATATACATACCATGAAAAATTACAAACAAAATAATTTAAGATTCTTAATACTCATTCTTGTCAGTTGGTGAGGTTATACCAAGATTTATAATCTAATAAAGGAGCATCAAAATAGAAAAAAAAAGATAAATTAGTAATATAATTCATAATCAATAATATCAAATTGTTTCATATTATAATAGTAAAAAATATTATCAAGCTCAATTTTTTCAATATTTTCAACTAGCTCCTTAGTATCATTTCACAATGGATTAGATCAAAACTAGTTAGTGCATAAACAAGGGTTGCAATTGTCTTTGGACTTAAAGAACTTTTATATTGATTAAGTACATGACCCTCAGTGCTAAAAGTATATTCAGATCCTTAGCAATTTGTTCAATAACTAGACATTTAGAGTAATTCACTTTCCACCAATTAAGGATGTCAAACTTAAATGTCATTTTCTCGCTACCCTCCATCAAGTAAAGCTCTACTTTTGATTGATTATCCATACTATCACTCTTATTCATAATTTTATCAAACTCCATTACAAATGAATCCTTTTTTTTTCATAGGGAACAACTTCCATATCTTGACTTTAAGTAATGACTTGACTCTTACCATGACTATGAAGAAACCTATAGTTTTCATATATCTTGTTAAGTATTTCCTTCACACTTTAAGTCGTCAATTTAGCCAATTCTTCATTATAGAGTTTTTTAAGCTCCATTACACAAAATTTAACTTATATCTTGGATTAAGAACCACAACTATAAAAATCATCTTGTTAATATTTTTAACATCTCTCTAATATTCGTTATACTTCATTTTCATTTTTTTAAAGCCATCTGACTAAGTAATGAATCATCAATTTTACAAAGATTGTTCAAGATATTCAACACTAAGTAAAATTTATGAAAATATTGAGATAATGTGACAAATAATAAACCAGATATATTTTTAGTGATATCATAAAATATTTTCTAGAATTTCATAAAAGCACATACATTATCCTAATCTTCACTTATTGGAGGACCTACTCTATCCAAGACAAACTAGACATCCTTTTCTTCCAACCTCTTAAATACCTTTTGAAATTTTAAAACACTCTCAAATATAAGATATGTAAAGTTTCATCTAGTAGGAATATCTAATTGTACAATGCCTTTCTCTTGAATTCTTACTTGTTCTACATAACTTCTAAATTTTTGTAAATGAGCAGGTGGAACATGAATATATCTAATTGCATTTCTTATCCTAACTATAGATTCATGCATATCTTTCAAACCATCATTAACCACCAAATTTATAATGTGAGCACAACATCTTACATCCCCTTCATTATATGTCCATTTCAATCAAGTATTCTAATTTTTAAATAAGCTACAACAATGTCATTAGAGCTAGTATTATCAACTATAATGGTAAAACCTCTATCAATGTCCCAACTTAACCAACAATACTCTATCTTTGAGCCTATTATCTCACCCTTCTAATCAGAGATTTGACAAAAATTCACAATTGTGTTATACAATTTTCACTTAGCATCAATGAAATATACAATAAGACATAAATAATTTAAGTTTTGTATAGAAGACCAATAGTCAGTGGTTAGACAAACACTTTGATGTGTCTTACATAATGCACTTCTCAACTTAACTTTTTCAAATAAGAAAAGGTTTTAACAATCTTAGTGATTGTAATGTGTAATGGAATAAGAAATAAAGGTTGCACAATACTCATAAAATAACAAAACCCTTCTCCTTTTACATGTTTAAATGGCAATGGATCCACAATTATCATTCCTATAAGAGCTTCCCTACATGCAATAACATCAAAAGTAACTCCCTTCATATTAGTTCCAACCCATTACCCATCTTTTTTTTTTGTTGGAAAGAAAGAACAGATTGTTTTGGATCCCAACTTCCACCAATAATTTTTTTACATTTACACTCTAAGTGATGTGCTATGTTAGAAATTTCATTTCTTTTTTTATAGCATGCAGAGTCTATACCACACGAATTACATGAAGCCCTAAGGTATTCTAAATCACAATATTCAATAAATGTAAAATGAGTCTACACCTAAGACCCAAGTTTTATAGGTTTTCTTTTAACTATTTCTTTGTTAGACTCTCATTCCTTCTCTTGCTCTTTCTCTTTCTTTGTTGGCTTCTTTTTCTCTATTTGCTTTTCTTTCTCTTTTTTGTTTCTTATTCTCATTCTCTTTTACTTAACTTATCTTCACTTTTGTCTTTTTTGAAGGCTTTCCCTCATCAAAAGTTGTAAAGTCATTAAAGGTAGCAACATCATCAATTATAGAATACTGCTAAACTGATTTTGACTTGTTAGTATTAGATGGCTTATCATCAACAACATCCATTAACTCCATATATCTTTCTTGCTGCAATTTATTTGCAAATAAAAAATTTTACCATATTAAAAAATATATATTCTAACTAAACTAAACCAAAAAAAGTCACATAATTTTTTAAAAAAATTACCTTAAATTCATTTATCAATACTAGACTAATAAAAGTGTCACAAGTTTTTCTTTCTTTAAAAATTGTCTCTTGTAATAAATAGACTATGTACAAGAAAATATGCAAATCATTAGTAATTTTTAGTTTTAAAAATAAAAATAAAAATAAAAACAAATTCTTTCATTGTTACATGAAATCCACTTTTTTTCTACCAATTTTTTAATAGATTCAATACAACAATAAAATAGTCAATCTGGTCCTTTTTCATAAACAATAAAGCATTATCAAAATGTTTTAACTTCCTACTATGAATGTGGTCCCTCTTCACAGAGAGTTATCATGGTGCCAAGTCTCAAATCCCAACTCTATTTTGTGTCTTCACATTACACCACAAATCAGACAAATTAGTATTTAAGTATGAACTTAAATAAATTGATTTAAAGGCAATCATCTAAAAACAATTATAATTTCAATTCATAAAATAAAAAGGACCCATCATTGGACTCTCTCTTTTTCTTTTTAAAGGCAATCATAAACTGAAAAGGATCCATAATGATAACATTCTAATTAGTGAGGTAGTGAGGCACACTTAAAGAATCCAGTGCAAAAGCGTGGCAAATTAAGGGTCTGATGATATATATTATATATGCTAACCTTTTAGGCCCTTTTAAGGATGGAGAAATGTAAACAACAGCTTGAATAAAAACCTTTAACTATAAGCAACAAAGGCAAACTAATAGAAAGCTCTTTAGTAGGTTCTCTCCTCTGCTTCTCTTTCCTTTGATGCTTGCTTGCCATCAATAGATTCTGGGATCATCGGTAGTTGCCTTCCTTGCCCTTGTTATTGAGTGCCTCCTAACCAACAGTTTATTGCTATAAGGCTTAAAGATGGGCTTGATCTAGAGCTTTATAAGCTTGAGGTGCTGACAACTATTATGAAGAAGGAGGATACAAGGAGTTTTCGAGATATGGAAATGGAGGCAAAGGAATGCCAACATCTAAAGCCTATTTCTATGAAGATGCCACAACTCATCTACTAATGTTATTTCCTTCCTAGCTCCTTGCACTAATTTCTTTGATCTACATTGCACATAGGATTTTAAGGGTAAATCACACCATAGCTAGTAGCACCGTATAGCACTGATTTCTTTGATTCGAATACAAGATTTAATCCTAATTTACAAGCCCTAACAAGTAGCATCATAGTAGGAATGGCATGTCCTAGCTTAATTGTGTGATGCATGATTAACTAAAGTGAAGGCACCCGCAAGAAGAAGCACGGGTGTCATGCGTCACTGAAGGTAACTAATGTTTTGGGCTAACAAATCACATTTTGAACTTAGTGGTGGGAAAAGCACATTTTGGGCCAAGCATAACAGAAGCTAGAAAGCATATTTAGGCTATGGTGGAAGAAACAGGATTTAGGCTAGCCAAAAACCATGTTTTGAACAACTTGCTTTCAATTAGATTCAAACTAAACCAAACATGGAAGATCTAATAATCGAACCAATTTAATCAGTTCTAAAATGACAAAAACTTATTTTAGCCTATTTTTTATCATTTTTATTCGGTTTATATTGATTTGATTTGATTTGGTTTGGTTTGATTTAGTTTAATTGGTTAGTTCAATTTTGTTCACCCTTAGTTTTAATAATCCTTCGTCCACATGAATTCATTAACAAGTAAATGTGGCAACAAATTGACTAGCCAAATTAGTTATTAAAAAGTTCCATTAAATTGAGTTTTACCAACCCCATCCTCCTTGGCATTTATCTTAACTCTTGATTCTAATTTAGTTTCTATTTGGGTTCAAGAGATCACAGTTCATACAAAGTAGGAATCCAAGAATTGAGAAATAGAGGCAACAATGGCTTATTAGGATGTGAGAACAAAGATCTTTTGAAAAAGGTATAATAAAAAGACAAATTAAAGAGCAATGTCTCTTAGGCTCGCTAAGTGATCAATGTTATTGGCTTTGTGTATGAATGCCTTCACATGTGTCATTACAGATCTCTATTTATAGGCTTTCTTAAAGATGTGCTAGTAATGGTGATCAGGTCAAGTTGTCCAGTGGAGCTATAGAAACTATCTTTTTAAGATGGCTTGCCATGTTAGACCCCTTCTATTTAAAGCAATTTATTGTTTCAGTTCTTTATACATAGCTTGATGAATTATAGCCATTGAGTCTTTGGCCCTTCTAAAAACAAGTTAGATTAAGTTAGGTTAATTGGGGTTCTTATAGCTATAAGGCCCTTATAACACTTACCCTTAAATCTGCTAGTGAAGTGATGAGCTAACTTAGAGTAATGTGACTCAAAGTGTTCTTCTTAGGTTGACCTTGTAGCTTAAGTTATGAGTTCTTGGATTCTTAAATGTTGGCATTTTTATAAAGCATTTTCTTTTATGAATGGCCATTTTGCAATCATGATTTTTTAGAAGAGTTAAGACATGTTTGTTTTGTCAACTTTATCACTTCATATTCGCATGATTCACCATGTTTATATGCAATGTTCCATCTAATTGAAAGGTTGTGGGACATGAAAGAATGATTGTCATTCTTTTCAAGTCTTGTTCATTTCATTATTATTTTTTATATATTTTCCTTTGTCTCTTGCACTCAAGTCAATCTATCTAGGTACTACCTCTCTTGTTTTACCATAGCAACACCTTTCCTAAGTGATTTTAAGAGCACTATGACAGAAGATAATCTTTATTGGTCTTAGGATGATCATTTTTTTTCTTTTAAATGTCATGTTTTCTTTGCCTTTTAATCAATAAGAAGTTTTTGATGTGGACAATAATGGTGCCATTTTAGTGTCATATAAGGATATACTTTGGAAAAGAGTATATTTTCCTTTAAACAACTATTTTAGCTTTAAAATGGTGTAGATAGGGATAGCTTTTTGTTAGTTGACTCCATTAGTAATTTTGTAAGCTATAACTTTCGTGGCTCTTTACTAATTCACAAGCATAGAGTCGTCATTTCCCTTGTTTTGTCATTTTTCCAATATTGAAAAATATGCCCCTATTCAAAGTGTATTCACGATCAATGTTAAGCCTAATCGTCATCCTCTTATGGGCTAGTTTCTGAGTTTGAGGTGGGTTTAGTGTTTCCTTTTTGCATGGAATATTAGTGGTCTTTTTCCCTTCACTTGTCATTACATAGACATGATTGGTTATGAGTTTAACAAGGTGAAGAGGCTAAGCAAAGATGTAGTTGAAAATGAGTTAACCTTGATAATAAGTTTGGTTGGTAGGTTTCATCTAAGTGAGATTCCTTTATAGTCGATAAGCTCAGAACTAGTGCTAAGATATTTTGGCATGATATGCTAGTTGTCTTGAGCTTTTGCAAGCAAAACTTATTTGTGACAATGTTGAGTTTGCTTAAGCTTGATACTTTTCTTACTTTTACTTGTTTATGTTAGCTACACAAATAATAAGGCAAACTGGCCTATAGAGGCTTTACTATTTATTCATGGCTTCTATGGATTCTCTTCCTACTGTTGCTCCACTAATGAGTCCTCCATTAACTTCTCATTTTGGAGTTTCCAACAAGGTTATATTGCAAAATCACTATTGAGAGGTAGGGGAGTTGTCTTCCATTCCTGTTGATGATGTTGCCAAGGAAAAGGTGTCAGAATTTTTGTCTAGTTTGAATGAGTATCTAAAGGCTACTTGACTGAGCCTAAAAGATCATTAAAGGTGGAAACTAATGAAGTTTTGCTAGAGCAAATTGCATATGTTAATGGTTTTATAGAAGGATTTTATAGAGCTATTAAAGCATGCTTAACTTGGGTCTTCATGATAATATAAAAGATGTAATACAATATATGCCAAATCATATAAGAAAGTAATGAAAATTTATTAATTACTTATCCGTCAAAGTAATGTTATCTTCCTATTATCGTTTACATTGTTTTTTGTGATTATTAAGGGTTCCATGTACATGTACTAAGTGGGATTACTTGAGTTCAAATTGTTGCATGAGGTCACATTGACCATATTTTGTGCATGTACTAAATGAAATTACCACACATAGGTCATGGCAAGTTATACATATCCTTTTGTCATGTTTAAGTATATCCTACAAATGAAATTTTTCATGTACTTAATAAGCTTAAACCTAATAATCTGATACCTAATTTCAATCCATCATTTGTGATACGTGGGGTTTATGTTATTTATCCTAATGTTAAGTTAACTCAAGTGTCTTATTTCTTCTATCAAAATTATTAGTTTGATATAGTTCTATAGTGGTTATCATAAGATTCTCCTAATCAACATTATTCATCATTTAAGCTTTTAACAAAGATTCTCATCATTAACATTGTTCATTATCTAAGCTTCTACTATTTATCAGTTTAACCTAATTCAATCTAAACTAAAAATTCCCACAATCAATCATTATTCATCATTTAAGCTTCTATTATCCATCAATTTGACATAATTCTACTTTCAAGCTAAGGATTCTTACAACCAACATTGTTCATCAACTAAGCTTCTTTTATTTAGCTTATGGATACCTAAGAACTTAGATTTATTGTTCTTTTAGCTCTTAATATTGCTAATTCTTATTTCATCACTTTGTTTAGCTCTAATATTCTAGTTTAATTTTTGCCATCTTTTTGATATAATCCCCATCTATCGCTACTCTATTCAATGCTAATATTGCTAATTCCTTTTTTTTTTTATCACCATAATTAATTTCTTCTATGATGCCCTTTTTCACCCTAGTATTGCTAATTCTTCCTTGATTATTATACTACATCTAATCCTTAATTACTTAACTTTATTACTTATTCCAACACTAACATCTATCTATTTATACCTTCAACTAGTTGCAACAAGTCACTTTGTATGGGAACTTGTAGCCTCTCGTTCAATCTTTTCTTGCTTTAGGCTTGATTAGCATTAGCTGATTTGTAGCTAATATGTGTAGTGCCTAAAGGGGTATGTACCATTTGAGATGATGTGTTTCATGTAGAAACATTATCTTATCCATGGGTTTATATTGCTTAACTTAATATACCTATGAGCCTTTTAAAGTGTCTACTATTCTATGCCTTTAATAATGTTATATTTCTTAGAAACTAAAGGATATATTTGAGGATAAAGGCTTTAAGTACCTAAAAGCATTAGAAGTGGCTTACCTAATACACTATAAATAGGTGGAATTCAGAAATTGGTGTTTTACCTTTTATTTGGATACCTCATTCGTTGTTGTAATAACCAATAATTCAGAATTTAAATTGAACTGGATAAATTAAAACAGGAACACCTTAAAGTAAGGCAAATTAAACCTAAATGAGATTAAGATGTTAATGAGAATATCTTAAAATGTGGATTAGAGCCTAAAGTTAGCCCAGAACGGAAGCCAAAACAGCCAAATGAAAAGCTATAAAGGTCAATGGCATTTTTGTAATTTTATGTAAGTATTAAAAAACTCAAAGAAGAGATATTTAAATGGAAAAAATAAGTTTCTCAAGGTTCTCAGAAGCCCAAAAAACTAAAAAAAACTCCTGAAATGGTCAAAACCTCTCTTATTTGTATTTTATCATGCTAGTTAACCAAAACTTTAACCAAATCATTCAATAAGATTTTAAATCCAATTTGGGTGAAATCAAGCCATTTTATGAATTAGAAGATCTAAATTTTATGATGGAAAAGATAATTTTTAAAAAGGAATTGAAATGAGCATAAATGAAAAGAATTAAGATGATGGACTAAATTGTAATTTTGAAAAGTTATATAAATGGACCTTAAGCTTCTTAAAACATGTCCATCTCTTCTCCAACCCTCATAACTAACTTGCTTCTAGTCCAAACAAATTCAAGGGCCGTCTTGAGTGGGATACCAAGAAAGGGAGTAAGGAAAAGAAGATTCAAGGCAAAAAGTGTAAGATTTCCTTACTTTTTCATGTCTTCTCCTTCACCAAACCACTTCTCCTCTTTCTTCTCTCTTTCCCCATGGTTTTAATGGTTTATTTGAACATGTTTTATGGCTAGTCTAGTAGAAGAAAAGGAGAATTTGGGAGAGCTCTTGAAAGCACAAGAAAGAGCACTTGAAAAGCTTCTAAATAAGGTAATTCTCCATGGCTAAAGCTTATTCCTCTTAGCTTTTCTTCTTCACTACCATTTTGGCCTAAATAGGGGGAAAAATGTTAAAGATCTCATCTAAACCTAAACCTGATAAGAATTAGGGTTTTAAAGCATAAGGAATCTAAAGAAGTAATTAGAATTCAAAAAGAACCATTAGAAAATAATTTATGAAAATTAGGAATGTTGTTGCATCTTAGCAATTATGAAGCTTTCCAATGATAGTTTAAATTGTCTAAGAGCATGTATGAATTCCTGAGACATCTAGGAAGCTTCATGGATGGCAATTTCCTTAGGAAATGGAAGAAAACCCCCATAGGCTCCCATTATATGCTAAGTCTTAGCCTAAAAGAGGAAGTGATTCTTAGGGAGATTTTTCTTTGATTTCAAAGATAGAAATAATCTAAATATGATTAATAAACAGCAAGGGAAAAATTAGTTTGAACCTAGAAGCCATGGTTTATAAGATAAAATTTTAAGTTCCTTTTTAAGACATAAGGAAGCAACTTGAGTTAGGCTCTATGAATTGAATTATGATGACTCTAATGAGTTCGAATAGAGTCATATGACTTAGATTGAGCGAGAAATTAGAGCCAAGATCTTAAATTATATGAGCTGCTTCATTGTGCTTTGTATAAAACCATAATGATGTCATAAGCTAGATGTAACTTGTGTAATATTTATGAAAGGCTAGAGTTGGTTCCAATGATGTGATTGTTTCTTGTTTGATATGTCTAGGCTAAACAAACCAAGTTCCTCCTAGGTATGGGTGTGAGGCTGAGCCAAGGAAATAAGAAAGTAAAGAAAAATTTGTGCATCTTGAACCAAGGTAGCTCTCCATCCTTTCTTGTATGCATTTTTTGGTTATATGATTGTCATTGAATGCTTGTATGTGTGTTTGAATTATGAGACATGCCATTTGCTATTGGTTTGTTGCTATGGTACCATTATGCTTCTTTCAGTGGCTTTTGAAATGTGAAATTCTCTTTATCAATGAGGTTATGCTAAAAGTCCCTTAAATTGTGTAAGGTGAAGCCAAATGTAATAACTAGAATTTCTAAAATTTTTCTAAGCCTACTGGCTACAGCCCGACTATAGTCAATGTACCTGTTCGCTATAGCAATAATCCAACTAGCTATAGCAAATATACCAGTTCGCTATAGCGAGAATGCTTCTAGCTATAGTGAGTTCAGATATCCTATACAAAAATCAGGGAGTTTTTCACAATAGCACATGTCATAGCGAGAACAGGGGCCTAGGACTGATACGTGCTCGCCATAACGAGGGTTATTTTTCACTATAGCGAAGATTAGTCCGAAAAAGCGTGAAAAAGGAGAATTTTGTTTCTTAAAGAGTTTAAACCTTCTCTCTTTCTTCTAACCGACTTAGGCTTTGACCAAAATAGAAAAAAGGGCTGGAGAGAGAGTGAGAAACACCAAGAGAAGGAAGAAAAAACAAGGAAAAGGTAAGCATAACTTGAGATTTTTATAGCTCTCTTTCTTAGAATTTTGTTCTTCTCTCTTTGCCCTCTCTTTCTATGATTTTGGTTGTTGAATTAGCTTTATTTTGAGTTTGGTTCAAAAGAGGGAGAGTGAAGTATTAAAGAGAAAGTGAAGGCAAAAGGGAACCACTCTTGAAGAAGGCTAGAACTCAAAGTAAATGCTTATGTATCTTTGCTTCTTGTGTATGTTAGTTCTACTAACTTGAAAGTTTGAAAGAGGAAGGAAGTCTGACCTAAAATAAGTAAGAAATCCTTAAATTAGAGTATGGGAAGTAAGGAAATGCAAAAAAATTAAGAAAAGAACTAATGAAATTTAAGAGGGAGAAACCTTTGTGAGTAATTGTTTAAGTTCTAAGAGAGTAATTACATGTTACTTGTTGTGTCTAGGCCCAAGAGAAGCAGCTCCATCTAGTTATGATTGTGAGACCAAAAAGGAGAAGGAGAAATCAAAAGGGAAGGCTTGTGTTGACTTGTAAGGTAGCTTTCCACTCTTTCTTGATGCATTCTTAGATGTATAATAGTTATTGTATGCTTATGTGTACATTTGTATTATGAGACATGTTATTTGATAATGCCTTGATGCATTGGTACAAAGATACTTGAGATTTGGGTAATGAAAATTGCTCTTAAAAGGTGAAGTAGTACCAAAAGTCTCTTGTGATGGGTGAGGTAAAGCTAAAAGTCCCTAAGAATAAGTGAGATAAGGCCAAAAGTCTCACGAATGAGTGAGGCCAAATCAAAAGTCCCTAGACTAAAGGTAAGGCCAATCCAAAAGTCTCAAAAATAGGGTAAGACTAGACCAAAAGTCCCTATAGCTTATTCTTGGCATTGATATGATATTCATGGTATGTAAATCATGTGGTGTATGATTTTGAATGGTTGGATGTCTACTTGCATGCTTTGACATGTTTATATGCCTTGATTTCTTTCTTGAATGAGTGTATGAGTCATTAAGATTTTATGAATCTCACCCCTTCCCTCTCCCATCTCATATGGTCCAAGTGGAGCTCAAGAGCCAAAGAGTGGAGGCCATGAGGCATAGATGGCCATTTCTAACACTTTTGCACAATTATGCATAGTTTGATATATAGGAAAGCTAAAGTGCTTATGTATACATATTCTTTTTGAGATGTAAATGTTTAAACAAGTGTAAATGTATATGTAAATGATATGTGAACCATGTATAAAACCAAAGCAATAGAAGTATAAGATTTGGTCACTTGGTGGCTTGTATGTAGTAGTGCATTTTTGCTCGTCGTATGGTGAGTTTGAGATATGTGATGATTTAGACCACTTGGGTAACTCATATATGTTGTATTTATATTTTAAAACTTGCCCAAGAGGTGCTAGAATACATAGGAAGCCATTTAGACTGAGTTTGAATCATATATAATGTTAAATTTGCCAAATTTGTAAGCTTTATCAAGATATGAACAAATGAGCTCCTCCTGATATAAAATTTGGTATGCATCTAGAGTTTGTTAAGATATTTTTAGGAAGTTAAAGTAAAAAATATTTGGAGGTTTAGAGAATATTTGGCAAATTTTTGAAGTTAGGAAATTTTGATGGTTTGGTTGTTGTCATTGTAGCTTTGGTTTGAAATGAAATTATGTTATTCATAGACCAAACGGCATCTGATTGCTATGAAATTTTTTGGGCATAAAATAGACATTTACGATAACTTATACTAACTAGAAACACCTCAATTAGAGGCCTGTAGAGGGAAAAATAATTTTCTGAAGTTTTGTGTCAGCATCAAGGATGCCAGCCAACCTTTGTTACTATTCCATAAGTTTTCAAGGTCTAAAGGCTACTGAAATGATCCAAAATTATTTTTTCCCTCTAGTAACATCTTTAGCTTTCTAAATTGGTATAATTGTCCTAAATTAGATTTTTTTGGAATTAGTTATGAATTTTTGAAGTTTATGACAGCAAGTTGTATCAGTACCAGGGACAACTAAACCTTTATGCCTTTTTCGATGTCAAACATGGTCCAAACACTGAGATTGTGATTTGAAATTATTTTTAGTGTAAATTTAACATCTAGAACTTTTCAAAAAGCTATGGTTTGCTTGATTTTTATTTTTTTTGAATTATTTATAATTTTCCAAAATTAAAGTCAAAAATCTAACTTTTGGGCCCATTTTAAGAAATTATATTTTTTAGTTTTTAGCTTCATATCTGTGGTTCACGAGTTGTTTTATGCTATGTATGAGTTGTATAAATAGAGTTTGAGTATAGAATGTGATTGATAGGTTCACGGGACCCACAGGGCAAAATATGATTATTTAAACCCTGACTTAAAGCATTAAAATGCCACGACTTTGGTCATTTTCTTTAAAAATCATATAGAATCAAGCTTAAGTAATGGATAATCACGATTAATACATTATGGTATTACACCAAAAGCCTTTAACCATTTGTGAGACAAGGCCAAAAGTCTCAAAAATGAGTTAGGCTAATTCAAAAGTCCCTAAAAAATAGGTGAGACTAAGCCAAAAGTCCCAAATAATAGGGTGAGGCTAAACCAAAAGTTTTTAAAGATTATTCTTGACTTTGATATGTTTACGTGGCATGAAAATTATGATTTGAATGATTTTTGGAAGTATTTATGGCATGCTTTTATTCTTTGATATGAATATATGCCTTGTATGCTTACTTGAAAGGGTGTAAGAACTATTGGGATTCTTTGAATCTCACTTTCTCCCTACTTTCCATCTACTTGTATTTAGGTGAAATCTAAGGAAGCAAAAATGGGAGCTACGAAGCATGATTTGCAATACTTTAACAATAAAATATCTTTTTACATACTTTAATATCAAAGTATGTATGTATGGATCATTTTTAAGATGTAAACCCTTGAGCAATTGTAAAACCATGCAAATATATTGTATGAACCAAATATGGAGCCAAAATAGTCTTGACATCCTTGAGCCATGATGTTTATATGCATTTATGCAAGTGGAATGGTGGATTTGAGTTCCATGATGGTTTGAACCATTTGGGATACTTCTATATGCTATGTTTATACTATGAGACATGCTCAAATAATCATGGATGGTGTGCAAAGCCATTTGGTACAAGTTAACCCTATTATGGTATCAAAAATTGCCATATTTTTGAGCTAACCACAAACTGACTAAATAGATAATTTTGTACATAAAATTTGGTATGAATATAAGTCTTATCTAGATCTTTTTACAAAAAAAAAGTATCTAATTTGGAGCTCTAGAGAATTTATTATGATTTTTCAAAAATTGGTCAAATTATGCTGAATCTGTCACTATCAATATTCTTATGGTCAGTTTGCTTTTCTGTGTCATTCGTGGATCAAATGAAGTCCAATACTCATAAAATTTTATAGGCACATAGTAAACATCCTAAGCTTTCTATAGCACTGAGAGCACCCCATTTGGCCTTGTGTAAAGAGATATATGAATTTTTGAAATTCTAGTTCAATTATAAGATGCCACCCAAACTTGTTGTATTTTATCATTGAATTTTTCCATCCAAACGTGGTTGTTTTGATCTAAAATTTTTATGGCAATTAGGGGACATCCTAAGCTTTCTAGAGTGAGATAATTTGCATGATTTTGAATTTTTTAGAATTAGTTATGAATTTTTTAATTTTATATTAGAATATGGAATCTAAAAAATCTGTAACTTGGAAATTGAAAGCTTGATCCTTGGCTTAAACCCGAATTGCAAGCTTGAAATTGTGGTGTTTCTAATTCATTAAGTATGTGTTATGGATGGAAGAAAATGTTGGTAATGCCAAATGGTCCATATGATTAAAATTGAATTATTTTGGCTTATGATAACGGATAATTCTACTCCTAAAAGTGGTAATTTGATAAAAATGAAACTTGTATGCCACTTGTGCTATAGTTTGGATGATATCTTGATATGGTATGACAGTTGTGGCATGAGTCGGTGCATTTTTTCTTAAGGAAAAGGTTTTACCTGACAAGCCTTTGTTTTGGTGTAGGCAAGAGAGGATACTATAGAGGATATTGACAGTCTTCCTTATGTTTCACTTACCTTTCAACATAAGACTTTATGTGACATGCTCCCACTAATTACGTACTTGTTAGGGTCTAATAATATTATATGCAAATTATTGTTCCCTTCTTCGTATAACTAAAGGAGTAAGTTTGCACTTCTATAATTGCTACTATGGCTATTTGGGTAGTTTTTTCCACAGATAAGGAGGAAGTTAACCCTTACTCACTACCAATGTTACAGTTGGTAATAAGCCACCAAGACTTTTTGCTTGCCACTTCCAACAATGTTGTAAAAGCTTTTGGGTAATAGTCTTCTTTGTTTAATCCCTTAGTAGGACATTTGTGATCATCCCTAAAAGAACACCACATTACTTTGTAATGACATAATGTACTAGCTAAGGATTTTTACCATCGTAACTTCAATTTTGAATGTGTATAACTTTGAATTTTGACTTTTATATAACTTTGAATGTGTACTCTGAGATGGTGTTTCCAAGTTATCTTTGAGCCTTTGTAAATAAGTTGATTAGCCCATTTGAGGTCCAACATATCTGTGCTTGACAATAAATCTGGACACCTTAACAAGTGTATTTGTTGATTTTAAGATCTTACGGCTTCTTAAGGGATTTTTTGTATCTTCCTAATTAAATATTTTACCCTTTCTTGCATCCTTCCATATGACATGCTTTATCCATTTTGCCTCAGCTTATCATTATATAAAGGGCTCAAAGATTGTTTTTTACCATAAAGGCTCTTATGGAGGTTGTAGAAGAAGGATCTAATATAATTAGTGTGATTAGTCATTGACACCTTCCTTTCTTCCAATCTAAGAAGGATGATAAGTAAGTTAAATGCACATTGATGTCATGTTTGGAAGAAAAGAAGTGTCATTGATTGATTTCCATAGTGGTGACTAGCTTTTTCATTTACACATTTCTAGAGGTTTTTCGAAGAGAGTTTGAAGCAGAATGTCTATAGGCCTTTGCTTGCTTGCAATGTCACCTTACTTTGGAGTGGGTTTGGCACATCCTTAATCTTGGTGGGATCTAAGGTTACCTTTGTCCAATAGTATAAAGTTCCTTAGATCTTTGCTTTATGGGTTTTTGAGAAAATTTTAAATCCATATGATTATATAATTTGCATGTATCTTGCAAATGTAAACTCTTGGACTTTTCATAAAAAGATGCCCTATTTAGTTCTAAATTCTCCTTTTTGGATTTATAACTAGTATTCATCCCAAGGTAACCCTTATAACTATGAAAATATATATTTAATAATTGTAGCTTCCTAAAAAAGTTTCATCCTTATTTTCTGATATCTTTTAAAATCCTAGTCTTATTGATAGTCATAGTCCTCTTAAGAAGCCTTTTCATGTTTATTAAGACACATATTTCACTTTGGATCATTCTTAGACTTTTTTTTTTTGTCCTTGGATTTCTCTCTCTATATAAAAGACTAATCTCTTTTTAATCCACAAGGTGTCTCCAATGATAAAGGGTTGCTAATATTTCTAAAGAGGGAGTTAAGGATGAGTTGAGTTGATGTTATTAGTTGTCAAGGCTTTAATTCCTTCTAAGGGGGTGATATTATCCACATGGTGTTTACTTTTCTTGGAAGGAACTAGGTCCCAATGAGTAGCAACAATTATTTAATTTTCTCTTGTTGAAGTATTGCTATCATCGTTCCTAAACAACGAGGATGATTAAAGGTGTGGGCTTTTATCTAATGTTCCTCTTGAGGCACAGCCATTGAGCTAGATGTTCTTTTTATGCTATTGTTAGTTTTTGTTAATAGCGACATCTTAATAATCTTGAGCTTGCAAATTTATCCTTTTAGTCCATGTTTTCAAGCTTATAAGGTTGCTTTTAGAAGCTACCTACTTTTTCCTAATTAGTAGTACTTTCTCTTATGTGTATCTCTTATACTATTTGCTAGCCTAGGCTTGCATGTTTTCTAAGTCATACAAGGTTTGAAAAAATGTTCCTTATTTTGTAAAGCTTGTTCTAAAAGGATGTAAAATGTTCGTTGTAAAGAATGAAAAGTGATCTTTTGTATGTTTTTTTGGCAAAAATGAATGTAGTAAAAGGCATACCTTTAAAAAGATGCAAACAAGCAAAATGTGCATAATAAAAGGCATATGTGTTTGCAAATTGGCAAAAGAATATATGGTAAGAGGCATACCTTTGAAATTATGTGTTTTGCAAATAAGAAGTGTATTTCAAATCTTAGATAACACAAAAAAAAAGCATATGCTTAAAATCCTTTCAAAATTTTTTTAGGTTGCTTGAACTCATATTTTGGTAGAGTTTGTTTTGGTTTTTTTCCCTGAATCACCAAGGCCTTAGTTGAGATGCCTTGAATATTTCTAATGATGCATGCTTCAAGTTTTAGCTTCATTGAAGTTATAGCATGTAAATTGCTTTTAGCGGTGTGTGCCCAAGGCTTTGACCTTGTCAAGGTCATAGCACATCAATTATTCTTGGTGATGCATACTCAGGGCCTTGGCCTTATTGAATTTGTAGTGTGTTGCGGTGCATAGCCAAAATTGTTGGCTTTTTTGTGGAATGCTAATCATTTTTTGTGGTATCAACTTAGATCTTTAGCTTCATAGCACATGTTTTTCCTTGGTAACTGAGGTAAATATGATGAAATGGTGCAAGTTAAAATATTAGGTAGTGTTAAAAATGATGGGTTGAAATTCTTTTTTATAAAAATATTAAATATAATTCAAAATTAATTAAAATATAATTTCTCCTCTTAAAAAAAAGAGAAAATGTGATTATTCCCTAAAATTAATGTTGTCAAGGTAACTATCAAGTTGAATATAATTTTAAAATTGACTTAAATGTGATTTTTTTTCCTTAAAAAAGGAGTGAAAACATAATTATTTCATGCAAGGAAATAGTAAAATTGTAAGTGGTGATACGATTTTTATGCCTTAAACAAGGTTATCACCCTTTCTTGTCCTAGGCGAGGTTACAACGATGCCATCATATGAAGCCACTATTATGATACCTTATGGTTAGAGATTACACAACCTAGTTACTATGCTATCCTATTACTCCAATACTAAAGAGAATACAAGCTAAATATCACTATGCTACTTTACTCATCTAAGCTTTTCAAGATAGTTTGGTTGAAATGGTGTTTCCTTTTTGTCTATCACGCTTCTTCAAAACAAAATGGCAAAAAAGGGACTAAAGGACCCTATTAGGCATGCTAGATGTTTTAATTCAAGAGATCTTGATTCAAATAAAGAAGTAATCTAGGGATCAAGAAATAAAGCCAACAATGGTTTATTAGGATGTGAAAATAGAGATCTTTTAAGGGAGTTACAATAGCAAGACAAAACAAAGAGCAATGTCTCTTAAGCCTTTCAAGTGACCACTATTGTTTTCTCCATGTATGAATGCCTTCTTGTGTCATTGAGGATCTCTATTTACAAAGCTTCTTTGGGAGGGTGTTAATGATGGTGATAAAGTCATATTGCTTATTGAAGTTGTAAAAATTGTCTCATCATGATAATTTGCTGTATTGAGCTATTTTGTTTAAAATAATTTGGACAACTTGCTGTATCAATTTTTTATATGTAACTTGATGAATTACAATTAAGTTTTTTGGTCTTTGAGAAGCGGGTTGAATTAAGTTGAGCAAATTAAAGTTCTTATGATTATAGGGGCCATATAACAATTTCTAAAGGTTTTAGTTGATATTTCTTTTTTTTTTTTTGGTATTTCCAATTCTTATAAACTACTATACTCAATGTTTATTGTAATGAAGTATCTTTCATTAAGCCTAAAAAAAATTTTGTTGTAATGAAATATCTTTCTTTGGCCCAAAAAAATTATAATTTTTTTCTTATAAGCTGTGGAATGATGACAAAATAATAATAATAATAATAATAATTTTATAAATAAATAAATGTAATTTACTAATTTACAAAATTAATTTTATTTATTAGATAATAATATTTAAAAAGTATTATAAATAAGTGTTCATTAATTACTACAAAACAAAGCTATCATGTATTTTAAATTTTTCAAAACCAAAAATTTTAAAATATAATAAAGTGAATGTATAACTCATCATCTCACATCATTAATCATACTGATGTAATAAATGTTTGTCGTTAAATATGAATACAATTGTCCACAAAAAATGAGTATAATTATTTTAATTGAGATAAGAGGTAAATAATATTTTAATTATTGTGATTACCTTTTGGTAGAATTGTGGAAGAATATTATTAAAATGATTTTAAAACATAAATATAAAAAAATTAAATTTTAAATATATAATAAAGTGAATGTATAACTCATCCTCTCACATCATCAATCATATTGATGTATAAAATGTTTGTGGTTAAATATAAAGATAATTGTACACACAAAAAATGAAAATAACTATTTTAATTAAGATAAGGGATAAATAATATTTTGATTATTTTGATTACCTTTTGGTAGAATTATTGAAGAATATTATTAAAATAATTTTAAAACATAAATAAAAAATTGAAAATAAATTGAAATAAGAATTACAACATTAGCTAAAAATAATAGTAATTAATAAGAGTCGAAACAAAACACATATTTCTAAAAGTCTCTAATAAAGAAGCTCTTTATATTCATTAATTGTTGCGAAGAAAAGTACACATAATAATAAAAAGAATAACTTGTATTAAGGCGTTAGTCCATAGTTTCTCACATATCATAGATAAGTATCACATTTAACATATCTCTCATCAATTATATAGATATATAAATTAAATACACATAAATAAAGATATTTATGCTTTGAAATATAAAAAGATAGATAATAAATAGAAAGGAATTAAAAACAAAACAATCTATATATATATATACTGTTCATTATTATTTATTACTATTCCCTCTTGCTCTTCAGCTTAACTGCTTGGGCTGTTCTTTGACCGTCTTTGCTTCAGATCTTTTATATTCGTCATTTCTTTTCTTCCCCCGGTACTCTACCTCTTTATCTTTATACAAAAGCTTTTCTTAGGGTCAAGTTTGAATTTAAATTATTTGAATCTCAATGCTTCTTTTATCTTCTCAAAGAAACTTTATCATAAAAGAAAGTTGTAATTCAAAATCATTTGAATCTCACTCTTCATCTTCTCCACACTGTTGGTCAAGAATCGTGAGTGATTTGTAATTTTATTATTTCCTCTCACTCAATCTTTTTTATCCTCTTTCAAACAACCTCTCTTAATTTCTCCCTTCTATATTCTTTGGTGGGCGAAGGAAGTTTTTTAAGACTTACTTCCGCAGAAACAAATTCTTGCCAGATCACTATCCCATGTATTTTCAAACCAAATCACTAGATGGAATCTAATCCATTATTCATAGTAGAATATACCATAGTAAGAGAGGAAGAATGAAGTCTTTCTCATAGAAAAATGATTCTGTGTTCTTTGTTCTCTAAAGGGAGTCTCAAGAAGAGATGAGAATACGCTTGGTTTTTTATAGGAAAATGATCATGTGTTCTAATGATCAATCCCTACTCCCTTTTTTGAAAAAAAACAAAAACAAAAACTCCTAGTATAAAAAATAACTAACCCAGATTTTGAATTTCAAAAATTGAAAAATCAAAATAAGAATAATAATTAATCTTTAATTAATAAATTAATTTTTTCTTAATAAATTAGGTCAGGTTATAAGCCAATCCATTATGAGCTACTTAAAATATTCCACCATCTCTCACTTATATATGATAGGATGTACAACATAGAACTTTTTACTCCTTTTAGACTATCATACCAAGTGTTTTGCTATAACCACTTGAACATAATCTTTTGTTGGAAGTTTTTACACTAGAAATCCCATCATAGGACTAGCATACGGAATGCATCCTTTAGATATATATATATATATATTAACACTTATTTAGTGTGCCTCAAATGTCTAGATTTACCTATATACCATATTTTATACTACGAGCAAATATAATTCCTATTGAGTTTAATTTTATTTAGATTGCCTTCTCATATGTATGGTATCTGCATTTATGATGTTATTATAATAATGTTTTTGTAACATCCCAAAATTAATTAAGATTAATTATGATGATTAGAGAATTAATTTAGGTAATTAGTAAAACTAAGCAAGTGGAAAGGTGACGTGGAACTTATAGAGGAATAAATTGTTAATATGGGTTTAATTAGGAAAACTAATTAAGAGAGGGAGACATTAAATTGGGCCTCATAATTAATTTAATTATTAAATGAGTTAAGTGTAGAAACCCAATCTTAACCTTAGGGAGATCTAATTTCATTTCTTAAAAGCCTAATATTTATTTGTACAGGCCCAAATGTTAATAGACTCTTATAGTAGGCTCAACTTTTATATATGACCTTTATAACCCATAGCCCAACAAGCTTATGACTGAATCTACTTGGATTTTGGGCCTTTAGGTTAGCCCATAACCCATCTAAACCTTAATTTTACTTCAGCCCTTCCACCCTCCTACAGAAACATTTAGAGACACAAAGTAAAAATTCAGAGGTCTTTTGGAGGCTAGGGCTTTCACCATCTTCTCGGCCTCATTTCCCACCTCTAGACTTGTAAATCAGCTAAAGTAATTGTTATATAACTTAATCTTCTCCCCTTCCTCTTCAATTTGACTAGATTAGTTTTTCATCTGGAGCATTTTTACCCACACCCAAAATCTGAAACTTGTTGTTTGGTGTTTTTATGGTGGAATTTCGGAGGTTGAAGCTAGAGGTGTTGTGAGGTAAGTATATACTTCTTATTTTGATGTATTTTCTACTAGTTTGGAATTGTTATAGCTGATTTATAATATGGGTATTGTTTTATGTAAATTTACTCAGAATTTGGAGTGTTGTTTTGAGGTTATTGGTATAGGCATAACCAAATCCGAATTTGGTTCTTATAGTAGTTGGGTAAGTGTTTTCTAAACAGTCCTTTGTAGTTGAACTCCCCAAGTAATGGGTTTGTTGATATCAATGATGATTAGAGATAGTAATGGTTTGGTTTTATGTTTATAAGATGAAGTAGCATTTTAGTGACTCTTAAAGAATTGTCTACAAGTGAAGTAATCAGGATTATTGTTAATTCTATGCATATGTCTATTTTAATTTATATTTGCTGCAAATGTATGATTTTTGAATGCTAAATAAATAGTTGGCTATCTGATATATATTATGTTTAGATCTTGTGAGTCCATGATAGAGCTATGGTGCGATTGCCACCCATGCATCATGCTTTGATCAAGCACCAAATTATGATCAGACCTTTGTATGCATTAAGCCCAGGTTGTGCTCATTAGGGAGTTGGTGTCATGGATGGACCTCTCCCAGTGTTAATGGCCTTTAACATGTGAAACATGATTGCTAATATGGATAATAGTCACTGATAGCCTAATTATTTTATTTGCTTATATGGCTGGTATAGTTTCTAATACTTATTTGAATTTATGCACATATGTTAATTAAATTGAAATATATAAATGGAATTTTCTTTTGGTTACTGAGGTTTGCATCTTACCCCGTTTCATGGGCTAACTATTTCAAGTGAAGGTCCTTCGGATAAGGATAAAAGGAAGCTAGTGAATGAACATCCATGAGCTTAGGCCTTATGTGAGAAATGCTACACTTGGGTTGATTTAACTTAGGATAGGTTCTAATTTTGGTTATTCTTTTGTATAGCATCATCATGTAATCATATTGTCAAGTATAGGAGTTTTGTGTTTTAGTGAAGTATGATGTACTTAATAGGGAGATAGGTTTTATATAACTTGGAATTTGATGTATGCACTTATATATATATGATATGGAACTTAGTTGGTCCTAAGATATGGTCTATTATTTGAGAATGTAATCATGCGATACCTTAATTATTGACTCAGACTAGTAATGCATGGAACCTATATTGACATTTATATTTGGATGATAATTGTTAGTAGTCATAAATCCTTCTTGCCATCGTTGATACATAAATTACTTATGCATGATAGTTGATGAGTAGGAATCAACTCCTAAGTTTTGAATTGGTAATGATAAGCATGTTGGATAAATCAAGTAGATTAATACTATTAGAGCCCCACAAATTAATGTAGAATGGCCCTAGAATACTACTAGAAGGAGTGTTAGAGTGTATGGGATGAAATTTGAGAACTATAGGTGTAGTAAGGGGATGAGCCATAGCTAAATATCACAAGTCACAGCCAAGGGTTAGTCAAAAGTGAGTTTCATCATAGCGTGAGGCAAAATTGTACCCATGGAAGGTAACAAAACTGAATTTGCTGCGGCTTAGGAGGTATTTTATGACGGGGAAATTCAAAACATTTTAGTGCGAGTACCAGGAGGTATCTCGCCACGACGTTACATAGGTTAGCTGTGGTGGGGCTCAAGTCAATGAGCAAACTCGCCATGGCAAGAATTGCGAAAACGTGAATAGTAGGTCCCAAGCGTACTTTGTCGTAGTGTGGAAAACCCAAGTCATGGCAAAGATTCCCAAACCCTCATTTTGACTTAGAAACTTTGAGATTCATTATGATAATGTTGCTTAATAACTTGGGAATGTCTTGTGAGTTGAAATCGGTAGTAAGATGAATCGAATGCCTTAATTGGTATTTATGATCATTGTAGATTTAATTAGTTATGATAGTTTAGTTAATAGCCCTAATAATAAATGTTTTTCACTTTTTCTTAATTTAATTAAATGTAATCAGAGTTTAGGCTTTGATGTATAATTATTAACCACTTAATTAAGCCTAATTATGGTAATTAGGAATTAGGGTCGTCACAGTTATAATGAGTAAACCTTGGATACTAGCATAATTATTTCAGATAATTTTCCTTTCATCCACATACTATTTAGATCAAAACTAGTTGTTTTTCGAGCAATACTTGTTTAGGCTAAATTATTTTAACCATAAGATGTATATTAAGGTAACAAGCATTGACATATCACTTGATGATATTGTCAAGGTCATAAGGGCACTTATGAGAGGTTCTGTTCCTTTTTAGGACTTATACTGTAATATCCAATTCTTCTGAAATTAAACTAGAACTGATAAGATAATAAAAGAAGACATTTAAGCAAGGTGAATTGAAAATAATTAAGAGTCAAATATTAATCAAAGCATCTAGATGTGAGGTTATGAAGCTTTGGATGACCCCACACCAAAACCAAAATGCCTAAATGAAGAAATTGATGTACTAGTGGCAAAATTATAATTTCATGCAAAATTTTAAAAAACTTAAGGAAAGGGTTTTAAATGCCATAAATAAGTTCACTAGAATTTTTAGAAACCCTGAAAACTATAGGAACTATCATAATGGCTAAAACCCTTACCGTGTACAATTTAGGACGTCGATTGACCATAATTTTGATCTGATTGTTCGATATGATTTTTAATCCCAAAAATTTCAAAGTAAATGCTTTTAATAAAGCAAGGAGTCTCAATTTCATATGAAACTAACAATTCTCAAAAAGGGTTTAAAACGAGCTTAAACAAGGTAATCAAAGTATAGTGGCAAAAATATAAGTATAGAAAAAAGTTAAAATACCTTTTTTTTTATTTAAGTATGATGCACCAGCCCATTTCTCCTCCTCCAAACTGACTCATATCAGCCAACATAAGAAAGCCATGGATGTCTAAGAAAAAGAAGAAAGAGAAAAGAAAATAGAGGAAAAAAGTTTTTTTTTTTTTTTTTTGCATTTTCTCACCTTATGATAGTTAGAAAGTGTATTCTACTCATTGACAGCTTCCATCCTATGGTTTAAAATTCTATTTTAGGGGGAGTTGAGTTGCCACCAAGGGGGAAGAAAATCCTCTTTCATGATTTCAATTTGGAGAAAACGTAAAGCATGAAGCAAGCTTCAAAATAAGGTATATGTTGCCATGATTTTAGTTTGATTTCCTTAAATTCTTTCCTCCTTCCTCTTCATGTAGAGAGAGAAAGTCTGTCTCCACATTCCCTTACATGCATTTGATAAGTTAGAGCATGTAGAAGTAACCAAGAGCATGAAATTAGAGAGAATATGACCAATTTAGAACATAAAATGGTCAAAATAGACTCAATGAATCTAAAATGCATATCTACCCATGGAGGCCTTAATGAATGAATTTGGGCATAAAACTTGGTAAAATTTTAGAGGACATCATAAAATTTCATATGAATCAAAGTTTGTAATTTTTGGGTTAGTAAATAATATTTTATGAATTTTTAAATTTACCCTAGTAAAATTACCCTATATTAATTTGACCTAAGGTATAGTTGTGGTTTTTATGTCTTTTGAAGAGGTTAATGAATTCATTTTAATGTAAAATTTTTACAGTAGTTAGGGCACATTGAGAGCTTTCTAAAAAGTCTTAGTTTGCCTAATTTGGATGCTTTTAACCAAAGTTATAAAATTTCAAAATTAATATAAAAAAACTGTTAAGCAACAAGAACTAGCCACTATTTTGCCATTTTTAAGGGATCATATGAATTCAATTAAATATAAGATTTGTGCAATAAAAATTACATATTATAGGCTTTTCAGAATGGTATTATTTAACTAACTTGGAGGTCCCTAACCAAAGTTATTCCTTTTTAAAGCTAAGTTATAATATGTAATGTATAGGATAATTGAGGGGCATATGAGCAAGTTAAGTTAGATATACCTTGGTTACTTATTTCCCATACTTAATATGATATTTTAGGCATGTGAAGATGGCTATAGCGGTCTTTGGGTAAAAAGACCAAGAAGTGAAGAATTAAACTAATAAAGTAAAAAGGGAAAATGAAGAGAGTTAGATAGGGCAAGAGGGTAAGTGGTGGTTTCAAGTCCTTAAATCCATAAAGTAGCTTTATCTCTTTATCTTACATGCATTTGAATGCTTGAAGGAGTTAAGATGCTTGTATATATTTTTGTTTGATGTATTCTTGATCTATGCTTTAATATGCTTTCCATTATGAGCTTTATATTTGAGTTTGATATGCTTTTGGCTTCTAACTCCTTATGGCAAGGAATTGAGCACATTAGTTCTTCTTTAACCCTGAGTTGAGCTAAGTTGAGCTAAGTTAGTATGTTGAAATGCCATGGCTAGTTGAGAAATAAGTTTTCATGCTAAAAGTTGCATTTGAATTTTATGATGCATGTGAATAATATGCTTGTACCACATGCATTGCATTTCCTCATGGTATTTGTGTATGCATTAATTTGGTTGAAATTAGTTACTAAAATTCTCCCTAAAATCTCATCCATGTCCCTCACACTAATTCATGTTGTAGAAGTTTCTTGCAACTATGTACTTGAAAGTGTATATGATACATTAGCAATTATATACTTTATGTATGGAAGGAATATATATGATGTTAATTCTTGTATGAACTTGGGCATGTTAAAATATACATCGTTTTGATGTAAAATGCAACCATGTATATACATTGTCCATTTTAAAAGCCATAGAGATATATATATATATATATATGCATAAATGAATGGTTCACATATGTGTATATAATGAATCTTATGGGAATGTCAAGGTTATGAGATAAGAACATGAGTATAAGACCATGATTATATGGCATTTTGATGCATGAATAAGCCCTTAGTGCATGGTTTCTCATATGAAAGGCTTTATGGACTATATGTATCCATGGATGTGGGATGGATCATACTTTGATCTAAACCTTTCCTTATGTGTTTAACTTTATAAAATGGATGCTTAGGATGATTGAAATTTGCTCAAGGGAAGAGATCTCATAGTGGAGGCCAATTGGACTACTTTGGAACAAAATTTTACTTCAAATAAGCCATAAATTACACCTTTACCCTTGAAGGCCTAAATGACCTAGCCTAGGGCTAAAATTTGGCATGAGTTAGACAATTTATAGAACTTTCTAAGAAGTTAAGAATGAAAATTTTTAAAGCTCTACAAAATATTTTATAAATTTTTAAAGTTAGCCTAATTATGTAGATTTGGTACTGTTATTGTTCATACTGCTACAATTCTTTTTTTGTGATTTTGAGGAGCTAAAAGAATTAAGTCATTTATGAAATTTTACATGCATAAAGTTCACATCCTAAGCCTTCTGTAGCCATTAAGTTTGCGTGAACCAGAGTTATGTAACCTAAGTTATGAATTTTTGAAGTTTGATGCATAATATATCAAAGGAGGCAAATTTGGGCTATGCAACTCTCTTAGGCAACCAATGTGTATTTATGAGCTACTGGACCAAAACAAGTTTGTTTACAATGATTGAGAAGAAAAGAAAAAAAAATAAAATTTAACTCCTATAACTCCAGTTGGTATGTAAACGAACTAAAACTGCTGCTAAAAGTATTGTAACGATTGTCAACTTAGTTGCTAAAATTTGGAATTGATATGAGTAAATATAAATAAAGCTAGGTATGACACACACAGCAATAAAGTAAGGATTTATACACTTGCTTTCCAATTATAGTGATTAAAAACATGTAGTATAAATTGTATGTTGTGATATCTCTCTTGCTTCATAAAAGTGTATGTCATTTGATTTATTTATTAATATTGTACAGATTTTAATCTAGATATACATAGTGCCTAACTAAAATTATACAATTTTGCTCACCTCCCGCGATGCTTAAAAGAGAATTTGCGTCTGACAACAAGTATTATAGATGGTATGAATCAATAATTTTCATCTATACTTTCTTTTCCTTTTTATCAATGCAACATGTTCATATTATGTATTCCACCTTTTGGCCATATTAGAGCTTCCACTACCTCGCATGGTGAATACAAATGTCTTATCTATGCTCACTCTTCATGAATATATGGTAAGGTAACAATATTAAAATGCATACAAAATTATTAATTTTTTTAAATTTTTTTATTTACTAGTTTTGTTCAAATTTAGTTTAAATTATTTTATTATTATGCTTATATGTTTTGATGCAATACCTCATCTAGCAAATGCTAAGCAAGACCTCAGAATATCCTTCTCCTAAATCAAGTTCAAGAGGAATTTAACATTCAAAAAGAGTCTATCATACAAAAAATAATCACTAAACAACTTATTGAACTGAATGGCAAAGGGTTACTATTCATTTATCTTTAATTTATCAAATATCATTTTTAATTTCAATTGTTCATGAATTTAAGTAATACATATTGAATTTATCTATTAACTAGGTTTAAACCAAATGACAAGGATATTGGTACTTATATTATTAATATTTTTAAGAGTAAATATGAAGCCCATGAAATTGTTCCATAATTATAATATTATATTTTTTTCTTTTTATTTATTAGATCATTTTTTTCTAGAAATATTATTATTGGATACTTGATAGTCACCATCAAATTTGGCTAACAGTAGAAGACAAAAGTGAATAATTGATTACAATATTTGATTAGTGATACTCAAGACACAGGAAAAAGATCTTAATGGATTTGAATCCAAGTGGGATCAGCTATGTGAATGTTTGGGCACTCATTAACAAAGAAAAAACAAGAGAGCCTTAACTTTAAGTTCAGTTTGTCTTTACACACTAAAGGTTCTATTTCCATGGAAAAGCATATGAGAAGATCAATAACTAATTTTGCTTCTTTCAATAATTACTTATTGTTTTAAATATATATTATAACTATTGATTTTTTTACATAACAAGAATAGGATTAGGGAGGTACCCAACATGTATTGAAGTGTTCCTCAGAACACATCAACATCCATTTAACAATACTTGAGTTGACAAAAAATCACAAGTTATTTGGGTAAGTTTCCATTTATACTTAATTTATATATTATTATAACTTTTTTATTTAGACCATTTTTATTATTTCAAAATAAGTATGTCCACCCTAAAAGTGATGCAGATGGTTCGAGGGAGAATATAAAAGACTTGGATTTATGATTATAAGTTACTAGTGGAAAGAAAAAAGGCCTTATTTATGGATTGGGCAATATCTCAAATACTATAATTGGAAATTTGAGTATGGGATACACCCAGAGATCTTTTAACAATCAAGTGCCACATTGCCTCACTCCTTCTATATAAAAGACATGATACAAAATAAATGTATTAATCATACAATACAAACTTACAATATTCAATTACAAAAGTAGCAAACACAAATTCAAGAACTTAGGTCAATATTAAATGAATCTACCTATCTTCCTTATCAACAATCTCTATTGCAAGTTGGCCCAAGTTCATCATAAGAAGATCCAGCTCCATATAAACAAGACATGCATGCCTCATATTTGATATCAAGTGAAAGATAACCAAAATAGCAAGGATGATGATGATAACAAGTATATTTTGATTTTTTTTATTATGTAATTAACTTTTGTACATAACTGTAAATGTTTATATATATAAATTTATATCATAAATTTAAAATTTTAATTTCTATAAATTTAATATTTCTAATTGATAAAAATCATTTTAACCATTTTTAAGAAATTCAACAAAAATGTGTATCAATTGAGTTATATATGATCTATTAAAAAGTTTAATAAAAAAATATATATTAACTTTAACATATAATACATATTAAAGTTTAATGAAATTAAAAGATAGCCACAACAAAAAAAGCCTTTATTAAAATGAAATATGCATGAAAAGTGAAATGTTAGTGGCAGTTTACTAAATTTTTTCGATTTCTCATGACAATTATAAGATTTTTCACTTTCTAAATTCATGTGTAGTTTTTCTTTATTTTCTTTTTATATATTGTGTGTTTTTTCCCTTCTCGTCAAAATTTTTGTTTTCATTTTCTTTCCTTCTCTTTCTCTATCTCTATTTAGTTGATCTTTACTCCTTTGCGCTTGCTCTTCTACATCTTTTGCCACATTGGTTCTTTATATTTATGAAAGTTATTGCATTTGCTCTTTTGTGTCTTCTATTGCATGCATTCTTTATAATTCTAAAGGTTTCATCCCTTGCATTCTTTATTATTTTGAAAGTTTTGTCACATATGAAGCATTAAGCTTTGTATTAATATCATTTTTTCTTCTCTCTTTTAAACTATCTTTTTTCTTTTTATTTATATTACTTAGTTTTTTTCAATTAGGATAATATTTTGTTGCATTTTTTTTCTCATCGTTTGATTCAGATTTTAAAGCTCAAATTGAGAAAAGAAGAAGCAAGAGAAAACGAAAAAGAACAAGAATGGAAATTGGTGATGGAAAAGAAAACAATGGAATAGAAGATGGGGAAAGCACCAGAAGTAAGAGCTAGAATAACACAAAAAATAATGTAAAAAAATAGAAATGTAATAATCTTAATAAAAATAAAAATAATAGTTTTTTGTTTGAAATAAATTTAAATTAAAATCTTAATAGTTATTATAAAATGGAATATAATTTTTTTTCAAATTATTAATAAACTAATAACATGGACAAATAATTAATATTAATTTTTATTTAAAAAATAATAAGAACATTATTTAATGTTGAAATTGTAATTTTTTTAAAGTATTAATTATAGTAGAAATATGGGTTAAATTTAAAATTAAAATTGTAAAAATAAACAAAAAAAAAGTTTTGACTATATCATTAGTCTGACCAAACTGTAGTCAAATGATTGTTTAATCAAAATTTTCGATTACAATGCAATCAAATATTTTTTGGCTGATAGTCAAATCAGAATTTTCAAATAACACTAAAAAATGATGACTCAATGACAAATAGAATTAGTCCGACTGCAATTTGGTCAGATTTATTTTGACAATATTGCAATTGGAAATTTCAACTAACATGCAATCGGATCAAAGAAATTCTGACTACAGGTCAATTAGAAATGTCGACCTTTTAAAAAAAATTTCAAATTTTAAATTGTAAATTTTAAATTTATTCATTATTATTTATTCAAATTAAAATTTTTAATATTAAATATTATTCAATTCTAATATTTTTATTTTATTTTCTTTTATAATATTAAATATTGTTAACGTAATTATAAGTCATTTTGTATTAATGTTCTATAATAATTAATTTCTATTAAATACAATTTTATAAAAAATATAATATGTTAATAATATTACATTAAATTATTTTTTTAATAAAAATTTCATTTTATTACTAGAAAAAACTGTTAAAAGTCAGCATATGTCGACTTTTACTTCTGTAATTTGTCTTACTATTTCCAAATTGATTATTTGTTAATAATACATTGTTTTGCTACTGAACTTTAGTTAGTAAAAAGTACTTACTAGCCAAAATCTAAGAGGGCAAAGCGACTGAATTTTCAATCAAAATTATGATATTTCTAACTGAATTGTGATTTTTTTCGACCGAGTATTCAGATGGATTTCAATGTTTTTGTTGTACTGGGAGCACGAAGAATTTGCATAACATCCCCTTAGGTTTTCTTGGCATTTAACTCAAATAAGATCCAAGAGTTGCATTTGAAGGAACATTATTTATTGCATTAAGTATTAGCAATGGGATGGAAAAGGATGAAAGTACTGATACGAAGATTATATCCCACAGCACCTTACTAGAATTAAAGGTCTATCGGAGGCAAAAGTAGACAAGTAAGATCTGTGAAGTTGCTAAATTATTATATAGACAAGGACTTCTTCAACTATTTTGTATATATATATATATGTAACATTCTCTGTAGTTCAACTATTATATATTTATTTAATTTTTCTTCAATAAATTCACTTCTTGAAATCATAGGTAAAAAGGACAATAATAAGATAAATTGATGGGTTTGCTGAGTTATGAATGATTTAAATTGTTACTAATAAAAATAGAATTAGCTCAAATAAAAATAAGCATTGGGTATGGGATGGTTTGATAGCATTCGTGTTTTAGGCTAGAGAAGGAATAAGATAGTAGTGGTATTTTAAAAGTATATTAAGAGGACATTTGAATATAATACATGAGATCCTATTTTCTAAGAAAGTATTCTAAACCAGAGGGAAGTTAAAAGTTGTTTAAGGACTTAGCTTTTCCTCTTTTAATATGCTTGCAGGTTTTTTTTTTATTTTAAAGTTGCTAAGTATGAAACCCTTGCTTATTCTTCAATCAGGTAAGTTATGATCAGTTTGGTTGTGTCCTATTCATTTCACTTAGTAGCTATTTTATGCATGTCGTTTTGCTACATAATATGTCAATATATGGTTTAAAGTACAAGTCTTACTTTGGACAATAAAATCTTATGCGAGTTGCAGTAAATAAACTGGACCATTAATAATGTTAGCTAATTTATGTAAATCCTCATATTTCTGTGATTCAAGTCAAGGAATCTTTTGCCAAATTGTAAGCCATTATTTCTAAGTTCAAAAAGGAAATTGAAAGATCTAAGAATGCTGACTTACACTCCATTTTCTTTGGAAAGTCATTAAATAATGGAGTCATAATCTTCACTAGAATCTATTTTTTTTTACAAGGTGGAACACTTGCACATTGAACAAATTTGAAAGAAAAAAAATAGAAATTAGTTGTTAGCTACTCCAAATTGTGGATCTGAAAAATAAGTGCTTTTAATACAAAATTTGAACACTTAATAGAGTCAATTTACACTTGTGGACTTACTAGAATTATACTTCTAGGTTTGAATGGTGATTTAATTAATACTACAGCCTTCCTACATATGGTTTTATGGTGAGACTATGGTTATCATAATGAAAGACACTTTTTTTTAGTATTAAATTTGTTTTATTGTACATGATAGTTATTTTTTCTCCTTCTTTTGTAATGAGACAATGGTTATCATAATGGAAGCCAATGCATTAGGTATTTACTTTCATTATAGAGGCATCTAGAAAAAAATCATTGAGGATAATGTTATAGGTAGAACTTAACTATTATGGTTTTTAAAATTTTAAGGAATAGTTTTTGCAAAGGAGCAACTTTAATCAATAGTTATAAATCTGAATTGTCTTTTATATTTATAAGATTGCTCCATATCTTCTCTCTTGCCTGAAAAGACAACTTATACTAAAGAAGTTAGTATTTAATATAAGGATGACTTATTTCAAGAATAAAGAAATATAGATATTTGAGAAATAACTACTTAGTAAATTTATGGGTTGTTCTATCTATGATTGATAGCCAAAGAAGAGAACAAATTTTTTTGTGTCCACTAAAGTAGGAACAAGATGCACCAAATCAAGGTATGAAGTTTTGATCAAATTGGACATCTTCTCTCCCAATTCAATGGTGAGCATGGAAGGTTGCATGCTGGACTTAATATTGTTTCTTAATTATTTCTTCTGCTATGTTTCAAATGTAATTTGAATATTAGTATTTTGTGAGTTATTAAATAATCTAGATTCTGGAAATTATGATTAGTTTGAACCAAGGGAAAGGGAAGTTGTTATTTGAACACAATTTTCTTCTATAAGAAAAAAAATTAATACATAATTAAACCTTTCCCTATTGCATTTTAGTGTGAAAATGTTGGTTGTAATATTTGGTTTTCTGAAAACATGAGAAGCATAACATACGATTTCTTCGTAAATGAACGAAATTCACCAGATATAAAAGCAAGTACCCCGAAATGAATTAGTTAAGGTTCTGAAAAATTTGGGAAGCATTCTGGACTCCTAAAAATGAGAATCCTAGGCTTAGACAGAAAAAAAAAATAGAGTTAGAATGAAGAAATCAAATTTAACAAAAACTTACAAAACGTAATGATATTTTTGTAATTTTGAGCAAATTTTAGAATTCTCACATGAGGGCTTTTTAAATGAAAGTTTTGAGTTCTCCAAAGTTCTCAGAGGCCCTGAAAATTATAAGAAGCCATGGGACAGTTAAAACCTCTCCGGTGGACGTTTCTCAACGTCGGTGTACTCAAACTTTGACGAATTCATTCGGGAAGATTTTAGCTCCGATTCGAGTGATATCAAAGGCATCTTACTAAATTAGAAACCTAAATTTTATAATGGAAAAGAAAGGTTCTAAAAAAGGAGTTAAAATGAATTAGAAACAAAAATATCAAAAATGAAGGGTAAAATAAAAATTTTTGAAAAGTCTTCCTTCCTCTACTTATATATATAGGGCGCCCCACTCTCCCACTCATTTAGCTTCATATGTTTCTGCCCCAAACCAGAGAAAAAATCCTAGGAGAGTAGCACACAAGAGGAAGAGGAAGAGGAGGAGAAATCAAAGATTAAAGGTATAGATTTTTGGTAGTTTTTCATGCTTTTTCCTTTCCAAACCTCGTCTCCTCCATTCTCCTTTATTTCCTATGATTATATTAAAGTATATGGATCTATTTTAAGGGAGAAATTAAGGAAAAAATTCGGATTTGAAGAGAGGAGGCCAAAAAAGATAAGATTCAAGCAAGAAAAGCTAGAGAAACAAGGAAAAATCTTCATCCTATGGTAACTACTCCTCCTCCCTTCTTCTCCATATTTTGCCCCATATATGTAACTACAAGAGAGTTGGAATTTTGAGAAGAACCAAGAGTGAATTCCATGAATTTAAAGGAAGAGAGCAGGAATATGCAAAGAAATTCAAGAAAAGGCTATGGATTTTCAAGGTGGCAAACATAAGGTTTCATGGGTTCCCTTAAAAATCTGATTTGATATAATTATTTTTAGGCCTAAATGAATACTTAAATGGATTCTTAAGATTCCTAGAAGTCTCCCTATATGCATCTTCCATGTAGAAAACAAAGCAAACTTCCATGGAAGCTAAATGGTGCACCTAGGGAGAGTTTTAAATTTTTTCAAATCCATTTTTGAGTCATATATGATGAATGAATATGAGAGAAAGCCTTGAAAAAATTTTAAAAATTATAGATAGTAAGATGGCCTTATATGTTCCATATCACGACTTAAAGAAGCAACACCTAGCTAGGCTCCTTGAATGGATTGTGTGATAACTCTAAGAGGTTTAAATGGAGTCAAGAATCATAAATAAATGGAGAGAATGGAGCCAAGATGATCTTTTTCAAAGGTTGCTTCATTAAGTGCATTATAGAACCACAAAAGAGCCTTATGAGTCACCTAACTTTTCTAGTAATTGTGTGGCCTTAGAATTTGATTCAAGAGTATAATTAACTTCCATATAATGTGTCTAGGCCAAGAGAAGTGATCTCCACCTTCCTAGGTGTGTGAGGTCAAGGGAGAGGATTCAAGACTCAAGGAAAAAGTGTGTAAATACAAGCAAGGTAACTCTCTCCACCTTTTCTTATGCATGGATGTGTGCTTACATTGTCTTTGAATGTATGTATATATGTTTTGTATGAAAAGTATCTTAGCATGAGCTTTTATTCTATGATACCATAATGATATTTTATGTATTCAAATGATGTTTTATGTGCTTACCTTGGTTTGCTTGAGTGTGAAGAAGCTAAGAACCCTTTAGCCATGGTAAGGATAAGCCAATAATTCTTAAAGTTGGATGAGACAAAGTAAAGAGTCTCCCAAAAGTGAGGTTGACTCCTAAGAGTAAGGTTGAGTTAAAAACCTCTTAAAGAAATGGGTGAAGCAAATCCAAAATTCATAAGTGAATGAGTGAGGCTAATTCACTTACTTAGCAAGCCTATGTATGCTATGTATAACTTATTCATATGCTAAGATTGCTTCTTAAATGTTCATGTAATGTAATATGCTCATGCATGTATTTTTAAGGCTTGTATTGCATACTTTATGTGTAATTGAATTGGAGATGAGCTATTGGGATTCTTTGAATCTCATTCCCTCCTCTCCAATATTCTAACATGCTAGGTGGACCAAGAGAGCATGAAAATGAAAGCCAACCACTTAAGAGATGAAAGTATGACATTGAAGTGTATGGAATTTGCTTCTTTAAGGCCATATAAGTGGCAAATATTGTAGCCTATTATTGTATATGACTTATGACCACTTGATTATGTGTAATTATGTTAATATGTTATATATAAATGAGAGCTAAGGTTATATGTATAGAAATGTGCAATTTGGACATGTAATGGCAAACTAGTATTATGGAAATGTATGTATTAATGGAAGTGGAATGGCCAAATTGAGATGTATGAGGTTTGAAACTACTTGGGCAATTCATACAAGTCATATTCATGCTTTTAAACTTACCCAAGAGGTGTCAAACACCAAGAAAGACTATTTAGGCACAATTGGTATCTAATATGGAGTAAAATTAATCATATTGGAAACCTATACCACTTTTTATCCAAATGAGTTTTTCTTGATCTGAGATTTGTCATCCCTTTAAATTTTGTTGAGATATTTTTGGAAAATTAAAGTACAAAATTTTTGGAGGTCTATAAAATATTTAATGAATTTTCAAAGTTAGAAAAATTTTTAGAATTGGTTCTGGGTACTGTTCACATAGGTCCAAAAATGAATTTTATTACTTAGGGGGCAAATGATATCTAATTGCCACAAAATTTTATAGAAAGAAACTATACATCCCCAATGATTTTGCCAATTGGAAGTACCCCATTTGGATATCCAGAGAAAAAGATATCAATTTTTAAAACTTCTACCTAGTATTAGGAGTCTATACTGACCCAGGCTACTGTTTGATTATGTTTCGAGGTCTGGACGTGTCTAAAATGGTTTGGAGTTATTTTTCCTCTCTATCTAACCTCTGTAGCTGTCCATATTGGTATCATTTTCATAAATTATAATTTTTTGAAATTAATTGGATATTTTTAAAGTTTCTAGTAGAAAGTTGCATCAATACCAGTAGCCAGTCAGACCTCTGTACTTTTTTGAATGTCAAACATCTGCTATGTTATGTTTCATAACCTGGTCATATTTTTACATAAATTATACATGTGTAGCTTTCCAAAATGGCAAAGAATGTATAATTTTGATTTTTCTAAAATTAGTTATGATTTTTCAAAGTTTGTGATAGAAAAGCCAAAATTCTGGTCGATGGTACTACCATGGATTTTATGTATTTCCTTGCCTTGCACAAGTTGTAGACCACTTTTGGTAATGTAAATGAGTTATATCTATGTACTTAAATATGATAATATGATACATGAGTTCATATGCCCCACGGGACTCTGAAAGAAAAATTTTATCCATAGCAAAGTGCATGTACATTTATTGTTATCATGCTATCGTCCTTACTTCACTATGAAATGCATAGAATAAGACCTAGAAATGGCATGAGATAAGCTAGATAAATATGATGTTACATTGGTTATTATTCATTTTTATTCTCTTTTTTTTTTTTCAACAGATCCCACTTGAGTAGTCGAAAATCTTAATTATTTTCAAGGATCTAAATTGCAAAAATATTTCACTCACATCCTAAAGGATGATTTGAAGGTGATGATTTTCAAATCTATGTTGTATGGATACATGATGTGTTTGTTTGTTCATGTTGATGTTCAATATGCTTCTATTTATCTATTTTTATATCATACTTGATATCCTCTGTGAGACAAAAGGTTGTTAACTTTTTGTTAAGTTGAATATAATGTTGTTATCAGTTTTAAAGTTGGAAGATAATTTTGGTACCCAACACTTTAATCTTTTCTCCAAGGAAGTATTTGTTTAATGGTGCAGCATCAGATAGAATCATTAAACCAATATTTTTTTGCTTATTAAATCTAGATTGGCTCTTTTCAAAATTATTGTTTTCCTTATTAAACTAACTTTTTGCTTAGTTGGGTTAAGTTTCTTTACAAGGAAATGGGTTTGTGGACTTTACTAGTAGGGTTATTGCTTCTCGCAAATGCACTAGCAAATACTAAATGGGGATCATTTTCTTACTCCTATAGGATGGAGCTCCTTTGTTTAATGGGTTTACATTTCAAATTAAGTTCCTTGATACCTTCTAACACTTTTCCTAAATTTGTTAAGTGAAAGTGGTAGCTTGCTTCAAAAGTACTCAAACAATAGCAATCTAAATAAAAGGTTCTTCTTTATAGTTTTTGTAAAAAGCAATGGATAATTCAAAAAATGCATCATTCATATGTTTGTTTTATAATGATTGCACATATTATTATAACATTCTATCTACGCACATTGTCTTACACTATGCATTTGTTAGATAATGTTTGAAAACACAAAAATAAATGCTTAATTTGAAGAATTACTAGGTTACTTCATTCTTGGTGTACATACGTAACTTGATAGCTTTCACTTGACAAATACTAGCATCAAGATTATTTCTTATTACTACTCCTCTGCTTCGTCTCACACTACTTAGTATTTCTTTCATATAGCATTCTAAAGGGTCAACTATTTGTGGACCAATATCTTGAAAAAGAGTAGTTTAGCTTGTTGATTACATATCTTATAGATTTGAACTCAACTTTATATATGACAAAAGTGAGAGTTTTTGCAAACTATTATAAAGAATATTTTTATGTTCTATATCCTTTTAATTCTTGCAGTGCTCTAATTTTAGTCATGATACATATCAAATTACTTTTTTAGCATAGATTTAATCTAGTGTTAATAGGTGTTGGGTATTATTATTCACTATTCAAGTTGTTTTCTTCATTTTAAGATCCTATGATTATTGGATCAACCAATGATCATTAAGTTATACCCAAATTTTTTAGTTGTCCTGATCTATGAGTTGTGCTAATTGAAGAGATGTACATGCTTCTTTTTGGCAAAGGTAGTCTATGGCTTAGTATGAACTTATGTTGAAACTCGAAATCAATTAGAAGTTGTTGTATTAGTGTAAAGGTATACTTCTTGATTGAATGGAAAGCATTTTCATGCATTAATATCATCTATAGTTCAACTATTATATTTATATATATATAATTTTTCTTCAATAAATTCACTTTTTTTTAATTGTAGGTAAAAAAAGACAATAGTATGATAAAATGATGGTTTTGCTATCTAGTTTGATAGCATTGTTGTTTTAAGCTGGGGAAGGAATAGGACAATGGTGGTATTTTAAAAGTATAAGAGGACATTTGAATATAATAAATAAGATCCTAATTTTTTAGAAAGTATTCTAAACTATTTGGAAGCTAAAAGTTGTCTAGGGACTTAATTTTACCTCTTTTAATTTGCTTGCAGGTTTTTGATTTTGAAGTTGTGAAGTATAAAACCCATGCTCATTCTTCAATTAGGTAAATTATAATCAATTTGGTTGTATCATACTCATGTCACTCAGATAGCCATGTTAATGCATTTCATATTGCATATTTTCCTTCGTTTGCATACTAAGCTTTGCCACATGGTATGTCAATATATGGTTTAAAGTACAAGTCTTACTTTGGACAATAAAATCTTAAATGCATGTTGCAGTAAATAATGTTAGGTAATTTACATAAAACCTTATATTTTTGTGATGCACATGAATGAACCTTTTGCTAAATTATAAGCCATTATTTTTTAAGTTTAGAAAGGAAATTCAAATATTTGATAATGCTAACTTACACTCAATTGCCTTTGTCATCAAATAATGAAATCAGAGACTTCAGCATAATTCATTTTCTTATAAGGTGTCCACTCATGCATTGAACAAATTTGAAAGGAAAAAAAATTAATTGTTAGCTACTCCAAATTGTGGATCTGAAAAAATAAGTGCTTTTGATACAATGTTTGAATACTTAATAGAGTCATTTTACACTTGCAAGCTTATTGAACTATACTTTTAGGTTTAATTGGTGATTCAAGTAATACTATAGCCTTCCCACATATGGTTTTGTAGTGAAACTATGATTATCATAATGGAAGACACTTTTTTTAGTATTGAATTTTTGTTTACTGTACTTGATAGTTGTTTTTTCTCCTTCTTCTATTGTAAGACTATAGTTATTATATTTTACTATGCCATTGCATAAGGGTCTTGCTTTCATTTTCAAAGGAATTAAGATTAAAAAAATTAAGGATAATGTGTTATAGGTAAAACTTAACTATTATAGTGATTAAAATTTTAAGGAATTGTTTTTGCAATAGAGCGACTTTAATTGATATTTATAAATTGGAATTGTCTTTAATGTTTATAAGATTGTTGGATATCATCTTTCTTGCCTAAAAAGATAGCTTGTACAAAAAGAGTTATCTTTTTAACACAAGGATGGCTTATTTCAAGAAGGAAGAAATGAAGATATTTGATAAATAACTATTATGTAAATTTATGGGTTATTCTATCTATGATTCATGGCTAAAGAAAGAGAACAAAATTTTTGTTCTACTGAAGCAAGAACAAGAAGCACCATATCAAGGTATGATATATTGTAAAAATTAGAAAGCTTCTCTCCTTATTTAGAGGTGGCCATGGAAGGGTGGCTCTTCTTAACCTCCTGTTTCCTTTATTAAACCACCTTTTTGCTTAATTCAGTTAAGTTTCTTTATAATGCAGGGAAAAGGAAGCAAAGTTGGAGTCTAAGGACAAAGGTGGTGCAATTCCTTTACATGATGCTTGTGCAAGATGTAATATGTAGTTCTTTTCTAAGTATTGTTTTGACTTGCTTCACAAAACGAAGAGAATTTCACCATTTTTTGATTAGTCCTGAAGTTACTAGTGTTATTGGTTTTGGCAAGTAATTTACATACTAGAATTTAACTCCATGGCTTGTTTAGTACATGTTTTGTTAGTGATTTGGGATAGGATAAATACTTGTTCATCCTAGGTTTTAGCAAATTGCTAAGTTGGGATATTCTTTTGTTGTATAAGTCTACATTTTAAGCTGGTCACCTTGGCTATGCTCAGTACAACTTTCTAGGTAAATGAATGGTGTGGTTTTATTTTTAATTCTTCTCTATGGATTTTCATGAGCAACTCATGGGTTTATTCAAGTCGCAGAACCCTTGTATTTGTGTTTGAGTTTGAAAGCATAATTGCTCTTCTTATTGACTACCTTAGTGTTTATTCTAAATTTGCATATATTTTGTGAGTTAATGCATAATCATTACTAACCAAATGGACTAAATTGTATCTATTGAGCATTATTTTATGACTCTCGAGAAGCTTCCAAGGTTGTAAGCCCTAATGTAGTGTAGTTTCCTCCTATATTTGTTGACAAATTGTTTATTGCTTATTTGTCTTGGGCTCTTTGGAAATCTTCTCTAACTAAAATATCATATATATATATATATATGTGATTTGATGGGTTAAATCTTTAATAAGTAGGACATTAATGAGTTAATTTTAAGGATTCATCTTGATGCAACTTCTTGTGTTAGCAAGATTTATGTATCTATCAATCAATGCAAGAAATATAACAAAAATCCAATAGTCATTCTCATTTTTTCAACTTCATAATATAGTAAAGGGAAAAGAGATGGTTGTTGCAAGTAAAACTAGAAATCTGCTTGAAGGTCCGGTAACAGAAGGATCATTTAAATGGTTGCCTAGCAAAAGGAGTTACTCTGATGAAGAATTTGAGATATGAAGTTCAGCTACCAGGAAAAATTGGATACAGGAGCTCTCCAATTACTAACATAGTTGTTCGTAGATACTTAAAGTAAATGCACATTATGGCCATCTTATCTCATGTACTTATTGATACATAGAGATTAGATAGTTATAAATAATTAGAATTAGTTTTCAATAACAAATCTAATAACAATATATTTGTGTAAATAGTAGAGGCAGAGGAGATATGATAGGGTATGTAGACATATTTGAATGAAAAGCACGAGATGTTCTCTTTTTCTCAAATATGTAAGTGTACTAGTTTGTGTGAGTTAATTTTTAATGTGAATTACAAATTCCAAAAATAATTGTATGTATTTAGAGTGCTTTATGAATTTAAAACATCTTATATAAATGCTTACAATATATGGTTATCAAATATAAATAATTTTTGTGCAAGGATAACTAATGAGTAATTTAAACATCAAATTTTGTTGCTAGATCTTTAAAATGAACATTGGATTAAATACTACATAGGCTTATTTTTTATTTCCTTCTTTATTTCTAACTAATATCTAAATTGATTTTTTCCCACCACATGCGTCGCATAGGTTCTATGCTATTTAGATAAATGCTATAAACAAATTAATGATAAGGTGTTTTCAGTTGTAAGAAAGATGATCATAGTTATAGATAAAGCAGGATAACCTCTGTTCCCCTAGTGATGATGTTGTAAGTGTAACACCTTAATCATTAAATAAGAAAAACTTAAAAGGTTTAGTTAATAAAATGAAACTAAAGCCTTGGCTCAAGGATAAATATTAGAAACACTAAAAAACAAACCTAATTTAAATCTTTGAACTTCTTAAGTTACCATTTCTTGAGGATAGGCCACTATAACTCATAACTTATAAAGAACTTAAACTTAGCATGACACTATTTCTTTTAACCTACCTAAAGACATTCAAAGTATAACTTAAGACCTCAATTTAACTTAACTAAGTCTTAATATAAGGGTTAGAGGGAGAAAAAGTAGGAAGAAAACATAAACCACCCGCTTACTATCCAAGACTACAAGGCACAGCTTGTGCTCTTCCACATGTCTAGGCCATGTTGGGTAGCATAGGCAGACACTCCTCTATTAGGGGCCATGCTGACAACAAGGCAAGCTTCCTAAAATTTTGAAAACCTCATAACTTTGGCTAGTTGTTTGGGAATCCTATCTTATTCTAAAATTCACCCAATTTAGCATGCAAGGACATCTATATGAGGTTTAAAGGTATTGCCAAAGTGTACACCAAAATTTAACCACTTAGTCCCTCAAATGCACCCATTCTCTAAAGTGCCTAAATTTGCACCAAAAGCCAAAACAACACTTCCTACACCATTCTAAACCTTGCAAATACCCACCAAACTTGTCAAGACAAAAATCAAGTGACCAAAACTTCCCAAATCCAAAATAGCCAAGACTTAGATCCTCTTAGATGAAAATTGGACCTAGTGACTTCCGAAGGCTACCCCATAAACTAATACTATAATTCATCCTTAAAATATCATCAAATTAATCCTAATTTACCTAGGGATATTCGTATGCAACCACAAGCTGCAAATTCCCTACTAACCATTCCAAAAATGAGAAGAAAAGTAAGATTGCATAGGCAAAAGTGACTTTACATCCCATTTCATAGAAAAGAATCAAATGAGCTTTTAAGTTAAACATCAACTCTAAGTACAAAGTTTAAGAAATCTTACACTTGACAAGGCATGATACATCATGGTGTGCTATACAAAAGTAGACAAATACTTAAGATTTAACATTTACAACTTACCCAAAAGACAAAAATTATATTCAATAATAAAAATTTTAAATAATTAGAATTTATATTTTTAAAATGCAAATTTTACAAATTCAAAGTTCACTTCTTGTGATTTCAACTTGTTATCACCAATTTTTATAATATACATATATATATATATCGTCATTTTTTGAACAAAGTAAATATATATATGGTTTTTTTTAAGATTTGGAAAATAAAATCTTAGATATATACATTGATATGAAAGAATATGCATATAAGATCACTTAAAGACCAAGAAACTTTAAATTTGGACAAAATATAAAAACACTTCTACTCATTATTACAAAACATATGAAAGAGAAAGATATACAACTATTAGTTATAAAAAAATTTTAAAAATATATATATTTCAAATAGTTGTTGTGTTAGGTAAAACAAAATAAAAATATAAAATGGAGAAATTTCTATATGAATTTCATTAATTAGTTTTCTATAGACAAAAGTCAATACTAAATAATTAATTGCATATATTTATCAACATTTTTGTATTTATTTAGGATTTGCCACTATGAACATTTTTTTATGCAAAAGGATAACCTCTTTTATTAAAACTTTTTAGAGTTCAAAATATCAACACTCTTTAAAGGAATTTAGTGTAGCCAAAAGAACAACTTATTTTAGTAAATAAATGAGCAGCCCATTGGCAATCCATGATAGAACACAATGTCAATAATTAGAATCGTTCTGAGTAAATTCTTTTGTTACCTAACTTAATATTGTAGGTTTAGTATCTGTTATGTATAGCTATCATAAGCATAGTAATCAAAATTATACAATTTATGATTTAAATCTTATGATTCATAACAACTTACAAAGCCAACGATATGAATCAATGGTTGAATCGGAAGTAGTCCTAAATCATATAATTCACAATTTGAATTTCATGATTCATCATGATCACCAAGCTAATGATATGAATTGATGACTGGATAGGCCATGAATTGTACAATTCAAGTTATTATGGTAGAATAGCACAACTTTGCTATTTATGTGAACACAATGAGTTGGCAATGCACTCTTACATTATTAAGTATTGTCTATACCTTTTATAAAGAATGTAAAGAAAAATATTAGTTGAGATTATTTCAAGAATTAATTACTTACAAATTAAATGACTAATAAGATTATCTGACTTATGTTTAAGTATTTTTTTCTTAATTTTTGGATTGAATTTATTATGTTGAGTATTTTATACATATTACAAGGATATACATATATTATAATTTATATTTCATATTATTTTTTCTTGTTACTTAATCTTATAATTTGATATATATTATGATTCATAACTCAAAAATATAATTTCTAATTTATGATACATATCACTATTTGATAACTATGATCATAAGGCAATAGAGTTAGTTAGGTTTGGCTATTGCATATATATATATATATATATATGTATGTATGTATGTATAAGAATCAATAAGGAAGCATTATTCTCCATTGTATCTCAAATCCTGAATTCATCTTATTTATTTGAAATTTTACATAATATCATAGCTCTCTTAATCCCCATGGATAGCCATACTTTTATAGCAGCATCTTCTCCAAGATATTTTCTCCAAACTTTCTCCCATGCCATGTCACTGAAGCTTGAAAAAGGCAATTTCCTACTCAAACATCATATAACAAAGAAATTTAAGCTATTAGAATTAGAACAGCCAAAGATCCTATCAAGGCAAAGGCAACTTCAATTAGAATAACTTCAAAGGTAGAGGCAGGTACAATAACAATCAAGGTGGTAGGCACAAACCAATGTGTCAAGTTTGTGGTAAGTTTGTTCACCTTGTCTAGCATTGCTATCATACGTTTGTCCACTAATTCAATAATTGAAATCAATCACAAGAGTTTAAGCCTTCTGCACACATGTCTAGCTATATTGGATATTTTTCTTTCTCATAACTTTAGCTTCATATTATCCTTGAATAACTTGTTACATGTCCCATGAATTATCAAAAAATTTAACAATTTGCTTGGTTAAATCTCAAGTCATGAAACAAAATATCCTACAAGGGACACTTAAAGATGGCCATTACTCATTTGGCAACCTCAAATTCACTATAGTACACCCAGTCCCAAGTTCTTCATCAATTTTTAATTCTATTATAGCATACCTTACTTAAAATTCATCATTGTCACATGATAACATTGTATCTTCCTTTGATCTTTAGCATTGTAGATTATGTCACCTATCCTTTAAGATTGTATGTTAATGTCTCCTTGCCAATTAATAAAATGCCAAGAGTTTGTTCTTCTTGATGTATGGGAAAATCCTACAATTTATCCTTTGATATCTCTAAAACTTATTCTACTCAACCTTTAGATCTCATATACTCAAATACGCACCTACTACTTTACTAACTGGTTTTCAATGCTATATCCATTTCATAGATTCCTATTCAAAGTTTACAATGGCTCTTCAAAGAGAAAATATAGACACGTGTGTGAAACAAGCCTCAGCCTCCTTGCAGCTTCCTCAATTCCACCTTAATACTAGACTAAAGCCTTTCCTAGTGCAACTTACCTTATAAATAGTCTACTATCAAAAGTTTTCCTTCATCGAAAGCCTGATTATAGGTTCTTAAAACACTTTGGTAGCACTTGCTATCCCTATTTTTGGGCATGAATTTATATTCTCTTTATTTTTTGTCAATTTTGATAAGAAATAGACACATTGTGTGTGAGACCTACTTAAATAGTGAGTTCCATTTGAATGTATGAAATCTACTTGAATGATGACCCCACATACTCTGTGTCTATCTCTTTTCAAAATTGACAAGAAATAGAGAAAAAGGAAATAGGGAGAATCCAAACTCTTGGCACGTATACCAAATACAAATTTAAATTCATGTATGCCAAGGGCACCTTTCTAGGATACTATGCTCAATATAAAGGATACAAATGTCATGACACAAGTGATGCAATTTTCATAGCAAGGAATGTTGTATTTGATAAAATTGAATCCTTTTAAAATTGATCCCTCCTATAAAAACACTACCACAACTAAATCTCATTTTGTTTTCACTTCTTAACCCATTTATCCTCCTTTCTTTCCCATTGTCCAAACTCCTAACTCAATTCCCATTAGAGCATGTCCAAAGTATAGCTAGTTAAAATGTACAGTACACATCACACCACTATGATTTAATTACTGATGGGAATATTATAACTGATACTATTGTGGCTTCTATTACTAATTCTGTAATTAATGCTATCTTATTACTATCCAACTCAATATGCACTCCATGCCAAATATGGCTTAAGCTAGGATTTTCATGCCTAAAGCATTTCTACAGCCATAAAACCAAAGACAGTAGTAGAAGCATTATAGCAACCATATTAGAAGGCTACCATCAAGATGATATGCCATGCTCTCACGAAGAATTACACATAAAGTTTGGTTAAGTTACAAAAGCAATCAATTACATTGGATGCAACTAGGTTTGTAAAGTCAAAGAAAGCCTTAATGTCACCATCCAAAGTACAAACCTCAATTGGTTGCAAAAAGGTTTTACCAAAGGTAAGGCTTTGAATTTTCTGAAACCTTTAAACTAGTAGTCAAACAAAACATAGCAAGAGTATTCTAGACTCTTGCCTTCTCAAATGGTTGGCGTATCCATCAACCCGACATCAATAATGAATTTCTAAATGATGATTTGCAAGAGTACATGGAGCAACCTTAAGGATTCAAAGTAAAGGATGATAAGTTAGTATTCTAGTTGCATAAGTCATTCTATGAGCTTAAATAGGCCTCACGCATGTGCTTGGTTTGACAGACTTGCACATATACTTCACAAATTTGGGTTTAAATAAGCAAAATCTGATCAGTCTTTGTTCTTATATTCACATGACAATCAGTTATGATAATTCTAGTCTATGTAGATGACATTTTGATCACTGGAACTTCCTCCAATAAGCTTAATATAATGACTTAACTCTAATTTAACCTTCAAAGACCTAAGACAACTCAACTACTTCCTTGCCATCTAAGCAAGAAAAACATTTGATGGAGGGCCACATTTGTCTCAATGCAAATAAATGTAAGATCTCCTAGCCAAAGTTGACACCTAATGACTACAGGCCTCAACCTCTTTGGCAGTAAACAAACTTAAAATACATAGCTTCATACGTTTGTTGTTGACACACAGTGTTGCAAAATTTAATTAGTTGGCATATATTTATTATATGAACCCTCTTAATGGGATAGATTTTTTTATTAAATATTTATATAGGTCATATTCTTGTTAAATATTATTTTAGTGAGTAGTATAGAATTTATAATGTGGCATATTTTAATAGGCTAAAATTTAATTGTTGACAACCATATTTTTATTAAATTAGAAAATTCAAAAGATGTTAAGCATTTAGTTAAATGATTAACTATGATAAATCTTGTGTTTTCTTGTTTGGAAATACCCTAAAGAATATAAGGAGGATATAAGCAATTCATTTACTATTTTTGTGGTAGATTTTCTTGGGTCTTTTGGTTCTATGGGTAGATCTAAATCTAAGGTACCTACTTTTGTTCAAGATAAAATGGCATGTAAAGTACAATGGTGGAAGCAGGGAGTTATATCTCAAGCAGGTAGGAAAGTTCTCATCAAGTTGGTGGCTAATGTTATTCTTATCTCTTCCACATCATTTTTAAATCCCAATAAAATCATGTCAAGAGCTAGATAGCTCTAGTTCGATTTTGGTAGGGATGGCATAAGGAAGAGGGCTGAACTCATTAGCAAGTTAAGAGGAAGTTAGTGTAAAAAGTAGTGGTGGTATAGGATTTTAAGATTTTGCTTCTTTTAATCTGGCTCTTCTAGCTAAATAAGCTTAGCATATTTTATCTTCTCCTAATGACATATAGGTGCAAATTCTCAAAGATATTTATTTCCCCGCGTCTAAAAAAATGGTTCAACGGTTACATGGGCTTGGTCAAGTATCTTAGAAAGAAGAGATTTCCTATTTAATCAAATTTGTGGTGTGTTGGCAATGGGGTTGAAATTAATTTATGGAAAGACTCATGTATTCCCTTATTTAGAAGGTTTGAAAGTTGCATCTTCTCCTACTTTTGAAGACATTGAAAATTGTATGGTGGCAAAATTATTTACAAACGAGCAATGAGATTTATTTATTGTTAACTCATGGTTATCGACTTCTAAAGTATAGGTTATTTAAAAAAATTCCTCTTGCTTGAGTCAATAGAAAAGATAAATGGGTATGGATTGGGTTTAAAGATGGTTGTTATGTTGTTAGAAAAAGCTATCAGTCTATAATGGCTAATTCATTTCAAATCCTTCCTTAACTATGGAGATCTCTATGAAAAGTAAAAATTCTACTAAAGGTTAAGACCTTTTTTTTATGGAATGTTTGTTTTGGTTCAAATGTCTTCATAGGTTAGCCTTTAAGAGAAAATGCTATAACTCTTCTATTTGTCCTCGTTGTAATGCTAAAGAGGAATCCTTGGAGCTTCTCTCTTTACTATATGATTGGGCTCAGAAGGTTAGTTCTCTTCACACCTCTTTCAAATTGGACTATACCAAAATTTCTAGAATTGAAACTTGGTTGTTTGAGATGTTTGTAAATAGGTATCTAGGAGATTTTGAAAAGGTTATGATTTCTATGATTTGTTGGTACGTTTAGAAGGTTAGATGTGCATTGGTTTTTTTATAATATTATGTTTAATCCAATTTCTACTGTTTTTGTTGTTATTGATATTCTTTTATGGAAATGTCCTAAGAGAGGTAATTTAAAAATTAATATTGATGGTAACTTTAATGATAGTTTTAGACTAGTTGGGGTTGAAGTTGTCATTAGAGATTGTAATGTTTTGCTTGTGGAATGGTTATGTACTCTTTTTTGTTACTGTTTCTTCTTTTATGGTTAAAGTACTTGCTTTTCTTAAGGATTTACAGGTGGCGTAGGATTCAAAGCTATCAAAGGTGAAAATAAAATCTGATTATCAAGAGTTAGCTAACACTATTAAATCATGTTCTTTTTATTCAATTTGAAAAAGCTTGCAAATCGTAGAAGATATTTCCTACTTTAGTCGGCAATTTTTTTATTCTGTTTCTTAAATTTCTAAATCTATTAATTAGCCCGCTGATTGACTAAGGGGATATACTCATTAAGATAAAAATCATTTTTTCTTATTCCTAGCAATTTAGTAGACTGTAGATAAAATATTGGTTAGATTTTTCAGTTATAATGAACTTTCTTTCATTTTATTGTGTTTGATTTTTTCCGTTTTAGTGAAATATCTACTGGAAAAGAAAATTAAACAATAAATATTATTATATTTAAATAATAATATTATCATCTAATAAGTGAAAAACTGCGGGCAAGGGACAATACATACAATCCATGCATGCTAACTGTTAGACAACTTACTTCTTTATAGCGCCATTCACATGCTTCTCTATTTACAATGTTTTTTAAAGCCAAAATAAAAGATCTCGCGCATCTGATCCTGATCAAATTCTTCCTTCTTCTTCTCACGTTTTGTTTCCTTGCCCAATCAAACCCATACTCTTAGCTGTCTCCTCCTCACAACCCCACGTGTCCATGTAAAAGAAATGTTATGTCCTGCCGATTCCGAACTCGACACGTGTCACCGCTTTCCTGGGACCACCACAATGAGGGTAAAGTCCGGCTAGACTGAGCAACGATATCAAACTATCCCGTGCACCCACCCATTCCCTCCTCGGGGGTCGGGCCCCCATCCCACATCACATCACACGACCCTGTGATAGTGTGGACCCACCATTACAAATCAATTTTAGTTTTTTCTAAATTAATTAAAAAAAATTTTTAGCTGTTGTAAAGAGTGTAACCCTCTTTCCCTCGCTCTTGCACGGCCCCCCACGGAGACAAGTAGAGAAGAGTATAGTAGTGGGGCCCACCTCGCCCCACTTTGCCCTTTGCCGAGTGCTGACCCCACACCGGCCAGCGGTCCCCACCTTTTTAAACAACCTCACGTGCGCACGTGCACTCCTCCTCCGTTTCCGTCTTCCACCGCGGCACCGCACAGTGTCTCCCTCTCTCTCTCTCCCCCAGTCGGCGAAACGTCGTCGTCAATGATGGATGTTTATCCCAACCATCCAAAAGCAGTGCCTCACCTATTTTGGCTATCCAACATTCTTTTTCCTTCTTTTTTTTTTTTTTTTTTTGGGTCTTCTCCCTCAATGCTTTGAAGAGCGAGACATGAACTGAAGCTCCTGCTTGTCGTAAATCTCCAACGAGAAGTCTCTGAGCATCTGGGTCGTACTCGTGCTGGCGCCGGAGCTCGAGCTCGGAGCCATAACCGTTGCTTTCGCAGCCGATTTCGAGGACTGGGATGCGGTACATTCAGTTATTGCAGTTGTAGAGCTTGCTTGGGGTTGGACAGGTGCGACGATGTTGGCCATGGACGAGACGAAAGGGGAGATGGGCCTCGCCGAGGAGATGTTGATCAAAGGCGTAGCATTGGCTGGGATGGCAAAAAACTGTGGCTGGTTTGAAGGTCCGGCGGCTACGGAGGCCATGGGTGGGACCACGAAGAAAGTACCAGCTGGAACGACGGCGTTTGAGGGTATCGCCCACATGGGGACCAGTCCTTGCGCTAACGGAATTGCTTGTTGAGGGATTATTGTGGTGGTTGGCTTTGTTATTGTCGTTGAGGCGAGCCCCGCGGAGACTGAAACGCCGTCGTTTACGTCCATGTACCCACTATTCTCGGGTCGTTTCCGTTTCTTCTTCTCGGGTGGGTCACCGGAATCCGGGTTGGGGTTGTTGATATTGGTGGTCGTGGAAGGGGTGGTTGGGATTTTGAGGGTCCCATTAACGGACATGGCGATGGCGGGAACGGTACCAGTGCCGGTGGCAGCGATGATGGCGGGCTCCGCGTGCTCGAGGAGCCAACGGATGGTTTCGCCGTCGGACTTGTGACCCAACTCCCGAGTCAGTTGGAAGATCCGGGCAGCGCACGTGGCGGGCATTCGGATCCTCCGGCCTCGACCCTCCACCTTCGTGTGACGGTCCTTCGTCGACGCCCTCTTCTGCTGCTGCGGCTTACTCAGCACGGACATCCCCGCCGGCACGTGCACCGCCACCGGCATAACCCGCATCGCCGCCTGGGACCCCTCCTCGGTCGCCGCCGGCTCTTCTTTGGGTCCCTTCACATCGATCGTCGCCGTGTGTCCTCCGCCGCCGCCATGGAGCGTAAGATCAACGTGTGGTGGGTGATGAAGATGATCTTCATCTTCAACTTCGCGTTTCTGAAGAGCAGCCATGTTTGAAAGAAAGGAGGAAGAATGAGACTGGAGAGTAAGAATATAAAGGAAACGAAGGAAAGGCACGAAATGGAAACGGAAATGGAAATGGGTTTAGCCTTTGAAAGCACCAACACGTTGAAAATGAGAGAATGTGATGGGGAGTGTCAAATATTATAGCCATTAAGGACAAATACAAGAAGAGGCCCCTCATAGAATACGAAGGAGATCAACGGTGATGTGCGTGTCACACGAAATGTTGGCCCCCCAAAGGCTATTTTACACGTGATGGGTCCCATCCTCGAGGGTTTGCTTTGGAAGTATCTCGGGTCAATGTTATTTTCAACAAGGATATAATGCACGGAAATTTAAGGATATATCACGCACATAATTAAAATAATATTATATGATATGTCAAGCTATTAATTTGGGATATAAAAATATTTAAACACAATGTTACAATCTATAATTTTATTAATATAAATTATAAACTTACATTATTTATACTAAATTAATTAAATAAACGAAAGCTATTTTTGTAATTTTATTATTACAAGGTCTTTGTAAGGTACAGAATATTGTTAACCTCGCCACATTTTAGGCAAGAAAATATCTAATTCCACCCGTGTCATGAAATAGGGACAATAGCCTCCTAAGAAAATTGGTTTTTGTATGATATAATAACTTTTTGCATAATTTAAAGACCAGTAATTTTTTATTACATATAAAATCTTTTTTTTTTTTTTGCCTCTTGAAAAATGGTGCAACACATTTTGCCTCCCATGCTATTTTTTTTTTGGGGGTTTCATACCTATTTCTTAATAGTCCATGCCACATTAAAAAAAAGAATCTTAGAACTCAGTTAATTATTACCAGTTTAAAGTTTTATATTCCATATATAACTTTTAAAAAGCAAAATAGTTTTAAAACTTATTTTAGAATATTCTAATTACATTATAAACATTAATTATTATAATATATTTTTGACAATTAATTTTAATTTTCTCACTGGGGTGAATTCTTAATTTTATAACAATAAATCAACAATCGTATATTAGTTGCTTGACATGCACTAAAGTAAAGAGCATGTCAATATTTTTTTTCATTAATTTTTATACAACTTTTTAGATAAAATTAAATTGTAATATATTTTTATATTAAAAATAACAAAAAGAAGTAATTGAACTAGGAATTTAATGTTTAACTTCACACTCTCCCACATAATTTTAATTTCTCTCTTTAAAATAATAATGAGCATTTATATTTTTTAAATTATTAGTTTGAGACCAAGAAGACCAAAGAACCCAAAACTATATTAATATTTAAATGATTTTATCTCTTTAACACAAGATAAAGCTTTTGGATTGGTCTATTTAATAAATTCAAAGTGACTCTAAATTATACAAGGTATTTTACTATTTTATTGATAGTGGCCACTAAATTTTAACAACATAACGGACATAATTTTTTTTTTTAATATGATAAGGATATTCATGGACTACCTAAGAAATGAAGTTCCTTCAAGGATAATTTCAAGAGTGCATTCCTCTTGATACACACACATCCTCTTGGTATATACATATATTTATATATAGACACACCCACACACACACATATCTGGAGCATGGAAACACTTCTAAATGAGAAAGTTGTAATATACGCGAATGTATTTTAAATATCTAAACCAATTATAATTAGGAAAGTTAGTAATTAACATAAAATTTTCAAAATCTCTTATATTTGATCCTAAATTTATTTTAAAAATAGTTATATTCACATAAAAAAAGTTGAAAAGGACAAAAATGAACCAAGATATTAAGTATCTTAGTATTATTCAAGCGTAAAAGAAAAGATGTAGTGAAATTTAAAAAGGGTTATAAAAGAATATAAGAATGTTATGAAAATTTGCCGGCATAAGAGTCATAGGCCTAAAAAATCCTAATCCACTCCACCAATGTATAACAAATGTATAGTTTTGCTTTAACAAAAATAAAGTAAAATAATTATGAATAAATATAAAATTGCATGAGAATGTAAGTTTTAGAGAGAGAGAGAGAATGCTCCTTATCTGATTATTTGGGTTAAACTTTGAACTTTGGAGATGACACCTATGAGAATTTTTTTTTCAAATATGCCAATTTATTATGGGCATGTACCTTTTAGATTGCTTTAGATCCAGTTTAATTTAACACTTAAATTAATTTTAAAATATTATATTTTATAATTGTCCTTAAAAAATATATTTTTATTATGTTATTATTTAAAAAGTATACATTTATCATATTTTAATTAAAAAATTAATAATAAAAATATTAGAAATTAAAAATAAGGTTTTTTATTTATAATTCTCTTGATTGATCTATATCCAATTTAATTAATTATTTAATATTTTTTATAAAATGAATATTAATATCAACTAAGATAATGTTTTATTTTTAGGATTATGAACCATTACAAGCCCCAAAAAAAAACTAATGCAAATCTAAAATGATTTTATTGGCCAAAAAATTGATTAATTTTTTAGTAGGAAAAATTATTAATTTTCCTCAAAGAAACTAATCTAAAATCTAAAATATTATTTCTCCTTTTTTTATAAAGGAATGTTACTTAAATATGACAAGTAAGGGATCCAATAAAAAAAAATAAAATAATTAAAACACAATTATCAACTTTTATTATAAAAGTTCTCTTTAAAAGTAGAGTAGAACTTTAAGACCAAATAACACTTGTGTTATTTGATGTGGCAATTGCGCATTTGCCAAATTCATGCTTAGCAATGGTGTAGTCATGGACCACTAACATTAGGGCCTCAAATTAAAAAATAAAAAATAAAAATTTAATTTTAAGTATTTGAAGAATAAAACCTATTAAAATTTTGGTGAAATTTAAAGAACCAACAAATTAATTAAACATAGACTTATTTATTGATTACATATTTAGACAATAACTATGTAAAATAATATTTTTAATATTGGATTGATCATTAAACTTATAAAAATATTGGTTTATGGTTCTATGATTCAACTGTAGTTAAATTGTGATTGAATTAGTGATAATTAAATATATATGTTTTAAATATTATATATTAAAATATTAATATAACAAATAAATATTAATAAATTTTAAATATTTAATTATTAATTTAATGTTTCTTAAAATATTTAAAAAATTATTTTTTAATTGAAAAATAAAAATTACTCATAATTAAAATTTAAGAGTATTTAATTTTGAATTTTTGAGTTCCCAAATTATATTAAGATTCCACTTATCATTAAAAAGTAAAGGGTTTAAAAATTATAAATTAAAAAAATAATTTATCAAATGAAAAAAGATTTAACCAAATTAAAAATATAATTATAAAGAATATATATTAGTTTAAAATTTTTTATATTATATATATAATTATTTACTATATTATTTCAATGAAATGTTTATATGTTTAAAAAAATATAAAATATTATTGACAAAGATTTATGATTTGAACGACAAAAAGGTTTAATATTTGATCGAAGGTCACAAGTTCAAGTTTTAGATATTATTTTTACAAAATAATATTAAATTGGACTAGAGATCAATTCTCTGTTAAGCTGGTTGAATTGGTTGGTCTTATCTGATTTTTTAAATATGACTATAAAATGTAACAAAAATAAAATTTGAAGTCCAATATGTGATCGACTTTGATTGTGGACTAGTCTTAATCACAATTTCTTTTATCCTTTTTTTGTTTACCAATAAGAAAGGAAATATTTTATATGTAATTTTTTATGTTTTTTATATCAAATTTTTTTTATCAAAATATAATAAGTGTAAAGTTTTTTAATATGAACATGGTAAGTGTATTAGTTAAATAATATAGTTGCTAAATTTTAATTAAAAATTTGATATTAAAAATATAAATTTTTTAGTTAAATCTAATCCTATTAGTAATTGGACTAAACTTGGATATAATTTTGTATATCACTACTATCAAGTTTCTAAATTAAAATATGATAAATAAATAATTTTTTAATAATAATATAATATACATATGATTCAATTACGAAACCATAAAGTTGTTCGAAAAAAATTATATGTACATGAATTTTTTGTGGTACTTATAAATTTTAGAATAATTTTTTAAGAAAGAATATGAGGAATTGGATCAAGTTCTGGAACTTTCTGCCTTTTCATTTTTTGAAAAAGAAGAGCGTCATGGGACTTGGAGATAAGACCCACTTTCAATAATTCAATGCCTTAATATGGACACAAAATAGTGCATCCTTAAAGTGCTTGGGTTGGGGTCCATGCCATTTGTCATCCACAGAAACCAGTTCGGAATTGGGACTTTAAATGGGCCCTCCTCATATCTGTTCTATACGTCACATTATTTTTTTTTTAAATTCAATTTCTTATAGAATTTTTTAATTTAGTTTTTTAAATATTAATTTTTTCATAAAATTATCTTTTTAATTTAATTCCTCATATATAAATATTCTTTAATTTTTTCTCATACAAATAAAATTATTATTAAGAATATATTTTTATTAATTTATTATTAGTAAAATTAATTGATGTGATTACATGTAATATAATATGTGACAAGTTATCACTTAGTTATTATTGTATAGTATGTGGATTGGGAAAGCATTTACTGTTAATTTTATTAACAAATAGATTGACAAGAAAATGTTATTAATAATTGTCTTTTTTTATAAATGACTAAATTAAAATATATCTATTTGTGTATGACCAAATTGAAAAAGCAGTTTTATAAAAGAATAAATTGAAAAATAATCCATTTATTAGAGAATAAAATTAGAAAGGTAATTCTATAAAGAATTAAATTAAAAAACAATCTTTTATAAAAAAATAAAAAAAAAATTAGTTTCAAATTAGATTTCAAAACTACTTGCCAGTCAATTTTAAAAGTTTTGAAATAATTGAGAGGATTTATATTTAGCCTATTAATTTTTTGTCTATGTTTTCTACTTTGATAAACATTTTAGAGTGTGTTTGAGTAATTCATCTTTTTTTTATTATTTAAAAAACAGTATTTTGATAAAATATTTCAAATACTTTTGTATTTATTGTGTTTTGAAAATTTCACACAAATGCCCATATATTTAATTATTTATTATGAGAGAGATGTTAAGTTTTTTTATTTTTTTAAAGACTAGACTTAACAATAAATAAGTATTATAAGAGTTATAGCTTGTTTGCTATGAATTCCTTCTGATTCTTTTATATAGTTATTATGCAATATTTAATATAATATTGTTATCATTACTCAATATATTTTTATTTTTTTAAATAAAGATACAAATATTATTTTTTTAAATTACTTTTTTTAATTCTTTCCACAAATGTATTTTCTTTACATTTTACATACCCGATGATCTCTTCGAGCCCTCCAATTAAATATCAATAATTAGTTGTGCTTAAAAGTAATATGGCAGGTATTGTTTATCTAAATGAAAATCTAAACCTAGACATAATTTTTTAGTATATTTATTATCAAGTTATTAATAAAAAAAATTATGTGTAGATTTTTTTTAAGTTTAACACTATTTGATATATTATTTTTTCAAAAAAAAGTTTTATATTTTATGTCTTTGTTGATGTTTTAATAACCTGCCCAGTGATTGAACCAATAAGGAGAATAATTCATTTGTTTAATCCAAATTAAGGGTTTTTTTAATATTTATTTACTATATAATATAATATATAATATATTCCAACTAACTAAATAAATAATTTTATGTCAAACAATTAAATAAGAAATATTACTAAATTTTAATATTAATTAATTTTTAAATTTTAAAATTAACAAAGAGAGTAGTAGGAAGTTAAATAACTTTTTACTATCACATACGTTTAAGTGTTTTTTTTAACTCTTAGATCAATACATATGTGTGCACGCGTGTGCTTGTTTTGTTTTAATATTTTTTTATTTTTTATATTAATTTAAGAGATATCCGAAATACTAATAAAATGAAAAGCACAATTTTCTAACACTGAATTTTATCTGTGTTAAATTTTATTTTTCCAAACAATGATTTTAAGGGCGCACTTTTGAATTCTAATTAATAAATTATTATTATTATTGATAAATTAAGCTAATTTCTCTTAATGACTGTAACATCTAACATGGTTCAAAATGATTGCACAACATATCTTATTGGTAATATATAAATTGTTATATTTAATGAAAGTTTGAGTGTCATGTACTGATATCAAAAAATATATGAGTTACAAAATAGCCTTTTGAAATCTGGACATTAACTAAAGAGTTGATGTAATTTTGCTGTAAAATTGGGTTCAAAAAATTAATTTTTAATCTCTATTTTTCAAGTGAATAGAACAAACAGAACATAGTTCTCTTGGAAGAAGGATTTCTTGAAATACTAAACATAATTAAACCCCAAACTAGAATTAGATGTATATGAGTAGTAGACCCAAAAGAGTTTACAAATAAACTAGTTGTTATATTAATGAAAATATAATGTATAAACACTTGAATTAACAATAAAAAGACTTTGGAAAAAATTAAAATAACTTCGCCAATGACATTTTGTTACACTGGCGTTTCCCTCTGCTAGTAGGCAAAGGGTATGGGATTTGATCCCCAACTCTCCACTTGTAATTAAAAAACAAAAAAAAAAAATTAAAATAACTTTAATAGAAATTGACTTGAAAGTGGTAACTAAAATAATAAAGAAAGTGATAAATAACTAAAAAAATAAAATAAACTATAATATACTTTTTTTGAGAGACTTATACATGTCCTGCATAATAGTCATAGCTTTCAATTCAATTCATAAAAACATTTATGTCGCATATTTTTCCACTAGGCCATACCGTCAACCACAACGTTTGCACTTTTCAATGACTTGGTAACGAAGGTGTTGTTGTTCAATTGCTTTCGGAGGCTGTTATTTAGCTTATTTCACACCTTCTTATTTTCATAGGATTATGTTATGAGCCACATGAGTTTTTAATTAGTGATGGTCGTTTGACTAGCAGGGAGACTTTTGACTAATATTTTCATTAGTTAAAGTTTCCTCACCTATGGTTCTTTGTCTATCTCAACTCTTAATCGTAGTTTGATCTTAAAATTTTTTGTGTTAACACGTACTCAGGAAAAATTTTAAAGCAAACAAATTATAGAATAAGTATAATTACAATTTCTATTTTATAAATTTTCTATTAAATGTCTCTTTTTGTCAAAATTATAAGAATTTAACCATTGAACGCCAATAACTCATTCAAAAAATGATTTTTTTAATTCAAAAAAAAAAATAATAGACTCAACGCGTTGAAAAGTTGCCATATTTTTTGTCAGAGTACAGCATCCCTTAAGTTAATTTTATTTTTATTTCTTAATTTAATTTAATTTTAATTTACCCTTTTAACTTTACCTTAAGTTATATTCTTATCTCTTAATTTCATTTGAATTTAATTTAATTTTTTTAATTTTACCTTAAATTTTATTATTATTATTTAATTATATTTTATTTTAATTGGATCCATTAACTTTAAAAATCCTATTCAAGTATTTTCTTCTCTTAAATATTATCAAATTAAAATATTTAATAGAAGAGTCCTACATGACTCTTTAGTAAGTCTAATAATCTGTCCATAAAAAAAAGTAAGTCTAGTAATCTTTTTATTAAACAAGTTGGTGATATTAAAAATAAAAAAATGTTTAAGTGATTTTTATAAGTTAAGAAACTAAATTAAAAGAAAATAAAATTAAAAAATGAAAGTGAAATTTGAAAAATGTAAAATTAAAAAACATATTAAAATAAAATAATAAAGTAAAATTTAAAATAAAATTAAAAGATATATATATATATATATATATTAAGAAAAGGTACATCATTTGACAATTAGATAAGTGAAAATTTTCTTTGTTAGATTGCTCTTCATGAGACAAAGGAAGATGCGCAATGGAACTGAAAATCTTCACTTAAAAAACCCAAAACTACATCCATTAAGAAAGACCAAAATTATATTACTTGAACACGTGTGCAGTGTGTTAATTATAATAAAAAAAATCATTCATTCATATTTCTTTATTCCTACCTACTCAAATGATGTGGAGGATAATATGCCTAAAATCATTATACCATCATGCAACTCATGCAAGAATCTTTATATAATGCAATTATATACCATCTATCCATCTTTTTCTACCCTTTTTTTTCATAAAAATATATCATGACAATGGCGCATTGACAAATCAGAAAAGCCAAAGAATTAATTGTAAAAATTAAAATTATAAAGACTCAATTAAAAATGTTTCAAATCTAATACTCATTTAAAAATTAAATAAAATTATAAAAATAAACAGATTATCAAATCATTTTTTAGCGCATGATGGCACATACAATAATCAAACACAATACTTTATGTAAAATATTCTGGCCCCTTGCCACTAGAGAATACCTAGTGGCCTATCTCTCTATCCTCTCCCTTGACGGGATTTTTATCAATTAGTATATTTTGGAAAATTATTATCATTTTTAATTTATAATTTAAACAAAATATATCTAATAATAATAAAATTCAACATATTAAAAAGTTACTAGTAATTTTTTGACATGTACTAAAATATATATCAATTCTCACTTTAACTTATTTTTTGAATAAAAATACACTGTAATGATCTTTTCTAAAAAATTAAAAATATGTGAACAATAAAAATGTGCAGTGATATATATTTATCATTTTAAAAGTATTATTTTATTTTTTTATTAACTATAACATCAAGACACCAAACTTTTTCAAGTCCTTATAAATTTTTTTAACCAAATAATAAAGGATAAAATACTTAACATGAGTATTATTTAAACAATGTTACTTAAATACTCACACACATTTTTTTTATGTGCACTATTAGTTTAATCTAGAGTAAATTACACATATTTTTTTAAAATTTTACTGAAATTATGCAAACTTCCCATCTCTTTTCAACATGTGTAGAAACCTTTTACTTAAACAAAAGATTATCTTATACTTTAATTTAATTTAAAATTTTTTTGACAAAATGGCATTTATTTAATTTTAAAAAATATGTATTTAGATTAATCAATTTTTTTTCAAAAATTTAAAATTAGGTTAAAATATAAAATTTTTCATTTTAAAAAAAGTTATGTATGTTTTAAAATAAAAAAAAATTATATAATTTTATCAAAATTTAAAAAAATTTATGTCATTTAGACTTTATCTATGTTCGAGGGTAGAATTTAAGCAGTGGGGGCGGATGGTGCCCACAGGCACCGGTGCGCACGCTGGGATGCTTAACCCATGCGCGCGTGGGCCTCACACCCTCTTTCTCACGTGGGCACATCACTCCCAGAGAAGCCAGTTCAGCCCCCATTTATCTTTCATTTCCATTACTCCTCTGTGTGGCTCCACACCCCAACTTGCCGTGTACGGCCACCACCTGGCCGGGTGGGTCCCATCCCTATCTGTCAATCCACGTGGCCCCACCAATCCCCATGGGGTCCACGCTTTCGTTGGCCTGGCTGACTTTGAAATTTGAAAGTGGGTCCGCACGTGCACCATTTGCAGTGGGCCCCACGTGGAAATAGTGGTTCCTGTTGGTGGTGGCCTAGTGGAATTGGAAGTGGGACCCACCATTGTCAGTGGTCACATTCTCTAACTCTCACTCAGCCGATTAGTGTTGGGACCCACGATCCCCTAGGCCACACCCACCAAGACGGCAAGACCCAGTTCTCATTTGTTCCTCTTTTTTATTATTATTATTATTTTTAATTAAATAAATTATTAATTATATATTAACAATTTGGTTCATAAATTTTAAAAATTAAAATTTAAGTATAAATGTTAATATATTTGATACTAGAGTGTTGAATGAAAATAAAATGCATGAATATTTTTAATAGGCCAATAGTATGTAATTAATTTTTTGAAACAAATTCTTCACTTTTCCTTTAAATATATGAAGAATTTTATTAATTTCATCTTTTAAAGAATTAATGAACATACATATTAGTCTCTTTTTTTTTTTTTTAAATCATAGTATAACAAATTTAATATTTTTAAAAAGAGATTCCTAGACTCACTTACTTTTGTGAATTAAAACTGAATAAATATAACAAGTTGGGAATTATTATTAATTTAGGCCCTATTTGATTTGATTCTGCAGAATAATTTTTTTGTTTTCAAGAACAAAAAAACAAAAAAATTGTTTGATAATATGTTTTTAATGAAATGTTTTGTAAAATAAAAAAATAAAATTTTATTTTCAAAAACAAAAAACTCAGAACACTTTTTAAGTGTTCTGTAATTTTTGTTTTATAGAATCAAGTAAAAAATAAAAAATAATTATTTTTTAAAATAATAATTCAAACAAATTTTTTAATTTTTTTATTCTCAAAAGTTTATTTTTAAAAATATATATTTTAAAAATATTAAAACAAAAACAATTTTAATCAAGCCCTTACTTTCTTTTGTTTTCTTCTACCCGTTTCTGGATGAGAACCTTCGGCCTGTGGGTCCTATATCGTGCACCTTAGCGAGGGATCCTTTCGGTGCGGGCCCCATTGGAGCCCACTCCGTATTTGTTTCTCTCTCTTGTTTTGTTCTGTGTGTATAGTGCGCAGGACGGTGTTGTGTATTATGTGCCCAATTTTTTTAATAATTTTTTTTAAAATTTGTATATAAATAAAATCAATAATGTTTTATCTGTACATTATTTGATTTAGTAAAATTTATAATAAATTAATTTAATATAAAACTACTGATAGAAACGGTAATGCATTATGTATTTTTTTATTAAACTAAACATATACATATAAGATATTATTGCTTTTTTTCCCAAAAAAAAACTGGGCATACAATGCACTTGTGGAATAAGGTACCCTCCTTCCACGATTTTTTAATATTTATTTTAAAGGCCTTATTTATTATCTGACCAACTTCTGTCTCCCAGTGATAGCAAATGGGATTTTGACACGTAATTGACGGTTTAAATTATTGATTGAGGATAATATTTGGTATGGATGGTGGAAGAACTATTCAATAGGATCAGAAAGGCAGAAGCCTCTATTCTATTCTTTGTGTGGTTGAATTCTATTTTGTCTTTTAAATCATATGTACTGTCTCGTATTATATGCGTGTTAGCAGAGTCGGATTCGACAGGGAAATAAATCAATAATTTTTTTAAAATTAAAATAGAAAAAATTATATTTTACGTTTGAATTAAAATGTAATTACAATTTTAGAAGGTTAATTTTAAAATATAATAAGGTATTTTTTATTCCTTAAGAGAAATTAAATACATTAACTTGTAGTCTTCTTTAATGTAAAGATATTTTGTGTTTTTTTTTCCATAGAATAGGAAACGTTTTGTTACATTTTGAAATTAACGTATTAAGATTGTAATTAGACTTAGTTTAGGATTAAAACATTTTTTCCCTAAAAATAATAAAAAAAGATATTGAAAACTAGTAAAAATTCAAATAATTACTCATTAATGTTAATTATTAATTAAGATTATATATTCATAAAATACAAGAGATTGAACTTCTTCAAAACTACTTGTTGCTCCTCATTTTAATATAAATGGTTTAGATAAGATTTAGATAGTTTAAATTTATTTATTATTTTTTAAATTTGATATTTTATATTTTGAAGAAAAAATGTAAAATAAAAATAACTTTTTAACTATAACTTTTAAAAAGTATAATTTAAATTAAAAATAAAAATAAAAAATTTAAAGTCCAAGTCGACATTTTTATTTTTCATTAGAACACCATCCCAGCCGTCAACATCTTCATCTCATTAAAATCATTGTACATATGTCAAACTCATTTGATTGAATGTTTAAGTTTTATTTTGGGCCACTAGGAGGTTTTATGCACACGGATATCCCAAAAGAACATTACAATGTTTTTCTTCCAAACTTGATAAAACCTCAAGCCCAGTCCTATCCAAGAGAATTAAAAGGCCCAGCCCATGACCCATATCTAACGGAGAAAATTTGGAGGAGCAAATTACAGGAACAGTAGTGAGGAAGAGCTTGAATTTCTCGGCTAGAGAAGAAGAATCTTGAATCCCTGCCTTGCTGGTACCGTCGTTTTGGGTTCGAAAAGGTAACTTAGCTACTCTATTTTTGTTTTTCCTTTCCCTTGTTAGAGTGTTTCTACCTTTGGCATTTCGATTGCCATGGAAATTTGAATCTGTTTAAATGCTGTTTCTGATTTTCGTTTGGATGAATATGCTCTCTTGTACTGATTTTGTTACACTTGTTCGGTTTCAATGGAATTTCCGGGGGGTTTCTCTTCGGTTTTTTTTCTAGTTTTTCTTCGGATTAAGTGCAGAGTTTTTAGTTCAGCATCTCTCATTTCTGTTTTTATGACTTAATGCATGATAAATATTGGTTTATTCTGGTTTAATGCATGGGAAGACTCGGATTCTATTCTTGTTGGTTTTCTTTTTAATTCTAGTTTATGAAAATCTGGTTATGGTTCTGCTCTGGGCCTAAAAACCTATGGAAAGTCGATTCTGTTTCTTGACCTCTTCAGGGATAATGTTATCGGGATTTGACAATTATAAGATATGTTAATTTGTCTACCTTCCATTTTCTACCTTCCTTCTCTTCATCAAGCTTTGAAAACTACTATTCTTAAATCTTTGAAGATTAGCAATCTCTGGATCTGCTTGGAATATTACGCTCTTTAATTCCTGGCCATATCCTTTACAGATTGTCTGCGTCAATTCACGATATCTGACGGATGGTAGCCTGTAGGTTCACAAAAGGTGCGGGCATCCGTTGGATTAAAACTCAGATTGGGAAATCGATTTGTCGATTATAATCTACTGGAAATGGTGATGAATCCGTATCATTTAACACAATCTTTTCTTAGATTCCAAGATTTTTTTTTTAATTTTTTTTTTCAACTTCAAATTTCCAGATCCGATTCATACTCTTGCAGAACAGACAGGGGAAGACCCGTCTGGCTAAATACTATGTTCCTCTCGAGGACTCCGAGAAGCATAAGGTTGAATACGAGGTGCGGTCAAGTTTTGGTTTCCTCAATGATTATAGTTGTCAGTCAGACAAACTTTTTTCACTTTTTATTTTCATTTTTTTTTTTGGGGGTGGGAGTTCTCACGGGTCTTATCGTATGGGTTTGTATATGGTCATTTTGCAGGTTCATCGACTGGTGGTAAACAGGGACCCCAAATTTACAAATTTCGTTGAGGTGATAACTTTCTAGACATTGATCTTGTATATACTGTTTTGAACTTCATGTTTAGAGTTAGTATAAAAGGAAAAATAAATTATATTTGTTGTCCATACATGTTCTTTTGTATACCGCTCGGCTGAGCAATACATGGGGATGAGATAATTATTTTCTCGTACAAAACAAAGATTACGGTTTTTGGGCTTTCCATATAGCTTATCTTTATGCGTGAATGGGATATTGTTTTGGGAAAATGCCTCTGGAAAGTGTTGTGAGGAATGTTGTCAGCCTGTAAGGAGATTATGATGGGTTCTTTTTTTTAATATTTTATTGACAAGCAACCATTTTTTTCCTTTTCTGACTTTAACCGTCTACCTGACCATTATTTTGTTTGAGACAAGTTCTAACTCATGGTGTATGCTGATTATGTTCTGAAATAACATTTATTTCAGTTTCGTACACACAAGATAATCTACAGGCGCTACGCTGGACTGTTCTTCTCACTCTGTGTTGACATCACTGATAACGAGTTGGCATACTTAGAGTGCATTCATTTATTTGTGGAAATACTGGATCATTTTTTCAGCAATGTGTGTGAACTGGACATGGTTTTTAACTTCCACAAGGTTTGTTATTTACCTTATTTGTTCTAATACAATTGTATTGTACACCTTCACTTGCATGGAGGAGATCTGTGTTGGTATTGATATTCGTTCTTTGCCTTCTTCTGCCACATAATCATCTGTTCTAACTTTGTTTCCCACCAAACAAGAAGGAAAGTTATGCTTACGTTTATACATATTTTTTTATGACTAAAATAACTGCATTTGATTGTGGATGTAGATATCTGTATCTGCTCAAGTCTCTGTTTATGGCTACAACATTTAAGTTTTAACATACTCTTTTTTTTTTTTTTAATAAATTTGCTTGCTTTTTATAGGGTAGGTTTGGGGGTTGGAGCTGTTATTATTCGTTAGAGTTGATTGTATCCTTAAGATGATTTTTTATTGTGTTTTCATATAGTTGCTTATCGGTCTTGAAGGTCTATCTTATACTTGATGAATTCATTCTAGCGGGTGAACTGCAAGAAACGAGCAAGAGGGTATGCATTCTTTTGGAGTTACTTTTATGATCTCATCTTCACATGTGATTGCATATAGTTTGTCATGCTTTGTAGGACAACAATTTTAAACAAATAAAATCCTACAAATAAGAATCGCAGCGGAAAACTATATAGATACCTCTCGCCATGCTTGAAGATCTGTAGCGGATATCTGCAATTCACCTTATCTAGATAGTAATACTGAAATCAGAGAATCTTCTAACTAGTATATTGGCACAGTGATGGGAACTGGAGAGTATTTGTTACTAGTTAGGGAATCCTCAAAGAGTAACTGCAAGATTCATTTTTTTTAAAACGTGCTATACTCCACTCAGTCTATAATTATATATTAAAAAATTCCACTATCAAAATATTTCTCAATTTAATAAATAATTAATAACTAAGTAAACCCTAAACTTGACTCAGTCAATAACTAACTAACGGGCCACACTTAGAAGATATTTTATTTTAAATAAGATAATTAGATAACTGAATATCTAAAAAAGATAATTTATTATAATTTGAATTTAAAATTCAGAACTCAAAATAATAATAATAATAATAATAATAATAATAATAATAATAAAATATCTAACATTCTCCCACTTGGCCTGTACACTCTATGTCAGTTGGCGTGTCAAGATTTATTAAAGGCCATACTACTTGAACCATGGCGATAAGTTCCCTTGAGCGAGTATTATCTTCAATGTATTACAAGTAGCACCCTTACTTAATGAGTATACTTTTATGAATAAATCAAAATATTTATTCAGTTCCTGTCTCAATGTTTATTAATCTCTTCATCACGAATGTATACGAATTGCAAATGGAGATAATAAATCATAAATTATAATTTCATTGCTTCTCATACCTCAACTAGACGAATGAAGGTCTGATCCCCATTTGAAGTACATGTAAAATAAAGTTCCTTGGTTGCATCCCTTTAGTCAAAGAATTAGCTAGTATATCTTTTGTATTTATGTATTCAACCAAGACTTGACCATCTTTAACTCTTTCTTTCAAGGATAGGAATTTTAATTCAATGTGTTTGCTTTTACTTCCACTCCTCCTATTGTTAGATGTGGCCACTGCAGTTGTGTTATCATAGTACATTCTAATTGGCTTGGAGATCGAATCCACGACCTTAACCAGTAATGAAATTCTTTATCCAAATTGCTTGTGTGCTTGCCTCAAAACATGAAACATACTCAGCTTCATAAGTAGAAGTAGTTATAAGTGTTTGTTTCGCACTTCTCCATGATATAGCTCCTTCTGCTAATAGGAATATGTAACCAAATGTAGATTTATTTTTGTCTACACATCCTCCTAGATCAGAATCTGAGTATCCAACCACTTGAAGACTATCTGTCTTTTTACATGTGAGCATATAGTGTTTAGTACCTTGTAGGTATCTCATGACCTTCTTTGCAGCTGTCCAATGTGCTTCTCCTGGATTACTCTAGTACCTTCTTAATACACCCACAGCAAAAGTTATGTCAGGTCTTGTGCAAACCTGTGCATACATCAAGTTTCCTATTGCTGAGGCATATGAGACATTCTCCATTTTCTTTCTCTTAAGCTCATCTTTGGGACATTGGTTTAAACTAAATTTGTCTCCTTTCTCAATAGGAGTCACATTGGACAAACAGTTTTTCATCCTAAATCTTTCAAGAATCTTATTGATGTAGGTTTCTTGAGATAGACCCAAAACTCCTTAAGCTCTATCTCTATGGATCCTTATGCTAATGACATAAGAAGCCTCACCCATATCCTTCATTTCAAAATTCTTGAACAAAAACTGTTTTACTTCAAGCAATAGTCCCAAATCATTAGTTGCAAGTAATATGTCATCCACATATAAAATCAAGAATATGATCTTGCTCCCACTAACCTTGTGATATATACATTCATCCATAATGTTCTCAACAAATCCAAAGGATGTAATTACTTCATGAAACTTTAAGTACCACTGTCGTGAAGCTTGCTTCAAACCATAAATTGACTTCTTTAACTTGCAAATCATATGCTCTTTTTCTTTTGTAATGACTCCCTCAAGCTATTTCATGTAGACTTCTTCCTTGAGTTCACCATTAAGGAATGCAGTCTTTACATCCATTTGTTGTAACTCTAGATTAAAGTGTGTAACCAATGCCATGATAATGCGAAATGAATCTTTCTTGGATACAGGAGAAAAAGTTTCTCTATAGTCGATTCCTTCCACTTCTGTGAAACCTTTGGCAACCAATCTAGCCTTGTAGCGATCAATGTTACCTTGTGAGTCTCTTTTGGTTTTGAAAACCCACTTACAGCTAATAGCTTTAGCCCCATTAGGTAATTCTATAAGTTCCTAAACAAAATTATTTGCCATAGATTCCATCTCATCAGTCATAGCATTCTTTTGGTTTTGAAAACCCACTTACAGCTAATAGTTTTAGCCCCACTAGGTAATTCTACAAGTTCCTAAACAAAATTATTTGCCATAGATTCCATCTCATCAGTCATAGCATTATACCACAATTTAGAGTTTGCACCTTTCATAGCCTGAGCAAACGTTAATGGATCATTTTCAACACTTACATCACAGTCAAACTTTGTAAAATACACAACGTAATCACTAGGTAATGCTGCTCTTCTTTCTCTAGTTGACCTCCTTAATCCAACCTCTTGAGTTGGTTCAAGTTGCTCATTAGGAACATTTTCTATCACCTCTTGCGGTTGATCCACATGTGTGATAGGTTCATTAGCCTGCATATGTTCCTGAAGTTTAACATTGTCAATTTGAGTTATTGGAACCATATTGTGATCTATGACAACTCTAATTGAAGGAGAGTCATTAATCATTGATGTTCCTTCATCATGAGTGGTAGTGGTTTGCTGTATTTGATCATCATATGAATGATCACTCCCACTAATCACATCATTCTCAAGAAATTTAGCATTTCTAGATTCCACAAACCTTGTTGAAGGCAGAGAACAGTAAAACTTATAACTTTTAGACTTTTTAGCATAACCAACAAATTATGCTCTAATGGTCTTAGGGTCCAATTTCCTTTCTTATAGGTTATACACTCTTACTTCTGCAGGACAGCCCCATACCTTAAAGTGATTTAAACTAGGTTTCCAATCCTTCCAGATTTCAAAGGGTATTTTTGACATTGCCTTTGTTGGAACCCTGTTTAATATGTATGTAGCTGTCTTGAGTGCTTCCTTCCATAAGGAAATTGGTAGTTTGGAGCTATTCATCATGCTCCTAACCATGTCCAATAAAGTCTTATTTCTTCTTTCAACTGCACCATTCATATTAGGTGACCCAGGCATGGTGTATTGAGCAACTATACCATGCTCTCAAAGAAATTCTGCAAATGGACCTGGTGCTTGTCTTTCACTGGTGTATCTACCATAATATTCACCACCTCTATCTGACCTCACAATCTTAATTGGTTTCCCAATTTGTTTTTCTACTTCTGCTTTATATTCCTTAAAGACATCTAGTGCCTTACTTTTATTATAAAGCAAATAGACATACTTGTATTGTGAGTAATCATCAATAAAGGTAATGAAATACTTTTGACCGTGTGTAGTTAAATCAGGGCAACAAATAGTTGTGTGTATAATTTCAAGTAACTCAGAACTTCTCCTAGCTCCTTTATGTGACTTGCTTGTCTGCTTTACTCTAATGCAATCCACACAAGAATTAAGTTCCAAATGGTCTAAGGAAGGAAGAATTCCATCCTTAGTTAACCTCTTGATTCTATCAACGGAGATATGTCCCAATCTCTTATGCCACAAGCTAAGAGAATTCTCATCAATGACACTTTGTTTAATACCACGTGTAACAACATAAGATTGAGGCGAATCGCAAATAATTTTAAATAAACCATCAATTAAAACAACATTTGCTATTGGAACGGAATCTTTATTAAAACTCATAAAATCCTTTGCAAGGTTCAAACCATAACCATAAGGAATTAACTTGGACATAGAAATCAAATTTCTCTTATACGTAGGAACATAAAAAGTTTCGAAAAGATCTAAAACAACATTATTTGGTAAAATGATGCGAAAAGTTCCAACTGCTTCCACACGGTCCCAAATCCCACTGCTCGAATAGACTCTTTCCTCATTGGGATGTGGACGCCTGCTGGTTAGAAAACCCTGCATGGTATTCGAAATGTAGATTATAGTACCAGTATCAATCCACCAAGTGTCATTGTGTATGCTAGTTAAATGAGATTCAAAAGTAACACAATAAATAAACATACCTTTCTTCTCTAGCCAAGCTTTCTTCTTAAGACACTCATTCTTCATGTGCCCCTTCTTCTTGCAGAAGAAGCACCTGACTTCCCTTTTGTTATTGGCTGAAGTGGGAGGAATTTTATTCTTCCTTTTCTTTTCCTTTTTCCCCTTTTTAGGGGCAGCCTTGCAACTCTTAGCCAGATGAGCTTCCTTAGGTGCAGCTCTCCCATTCATCAACAATCTTGTTTCCTCTTGAACACACATGGCTAGTAGTTCATCCACCATCCATTTTTCCTTGTGTGTGTTATAGGAAACCTTAAAAGGGTCATTTGAGTTGGGAGAGAGTTCAATATGAGCTGCACTAAGAATTGCTCAGTTGGTTCCATTTCAAAAGGTTTTAGCCGTGAGGAAAGGTCCTTCAATTTCATAATGTGTTGTCTTATTCCGCCAACACTTGCAAGCCTCATGTTACATAGCTCAGACATAATGGTCCCACCTAATTGTTTGTCAGATGGCTTAAATTGCTTGTAAGTATTCTTTGGTAGTATGGCATTTGGGGATGGCACCTTGAATGCTCCTTGTGATCTGTGTTTGAATGAGCATAAGACATAAGCAATTGGAGCCTTCCCAGTGATCATAATAGTTTTTGGCATCTTGGTCATTAGTGTTATCTGCAGGCTTTGGAGGTTCGTCAACCCTTAAAGCAAAGTCCATATCCATACAACCAAGCTGCAAAAGAATATCATCTTTTCAATCCAAGTAATTAGTATCGTCCAGAATTATTTTGTTGCCAACATCACTTACAATTCTAGGAGTAGTTATTGGAATTGCAAGATAATAAATTTAAACACGCTCACATATTAGTTTTGAGGCAATCACAATTATTGTGCCATGCATGCATGCTCAATACTGTAAAGCATACAATTATAAATACGTATCACTAATATCTACCTGTGGGCAAAGACACTAGCATTGCATGTATTTATCTATTAATTGGTGAAACTAGAAGGCTTTTATATTTCCTAATACCTGTAGGCTACTTAGAAAATACAAAGCCAATTCTATTCCATCATAGTTAAAAAAATATAATTATAATTATCTACCTGGAGGCAAAGATCAATTACAATTATACATTTAACTACAATTAATATTTGAAAAAATCTATATGTGATTAATTGTGCATACAACAAATACAAGGATGCTGTGGCTACTCCTTAATGAAAATTCATGCTAATCACAAATATTAAGCATGTGCATTTAAATTCCATATATACACATAAAACTTTAATGAGAATGTAATTAATTAATTCAATCAGCTAAACTATAGGTGACTAGATAATTAAATAAATTCTCCCACTATTTTATGCACCAAATAATTGTTTAAAAATTAATTTTAAGCAAATAATAATTTAACATAATTTTGAAAAATTCAAATAGTCATTTAATTGCCTAAAACAAAATTTTTTCAAATTTTTAGACAATTGAACAACACATAAAACAAATTTTTCAGAATTTTAAACAATTAAAATTGGCACATAAAATAGAATTTCACACAAACATAATGCTAAATAAATATATATTTGAAAAACAGAATCAAAAATACATTTTATTTAGCCCAAAATTAATTTTTTGGAATTAACAATTTGCCCCAATTCAAGATCTAAAATAGAGCCAAATAATATTTCCAGAAATTAATATAAGTAAAAAAAAATTTGAGCCCAAAATTAAAACGCCACTTTCTGGAATTAACAATAATAGAGTCAAAATAATATTTCTAGAAATTAATATAAGTAAAAAAAAATCTGAGCCCAAAATTAAAATGCCACTTTCTGGAATTAACAATAATAGAGCCCAAATAATATTTCTAGAAATTAATATAAGTCAAAATAAATCTGAGCCCAAAATTAAAACGCCACTTTCTGGAATTAACAATAATAGAGCTAAAATAATATTTCCAGAAATCAAAATAAGTCAAAATAAATCTGAGCCCAAAAACGCTACTTAGAAACATACTATTATAAATAGCAAATTTTATTTTAGAAAAGAAGCATTATGATGTAGTGATTACATTATTTTCAAAAGTACCATCATCTTCAGCTGCTGGACGTGATATTCCCATTATGATATCCATATTTCATAACTATCAATATAGACTTTCAAGGAGTCCAGAGAGGGACCAAAATTTTTTTTTAATCGAACTAAATGACGTCATCCTAGATATTGAAACTGATGATGGTCATTGGAGAATTATTATTCTCCCACCCAAAACGATTTTAGAAACTCATATAAAAAAGTCATAGATGCACAGGTCGAAAATTATGATGCTTAGGTTAAATTTTTCACAACTTTTTTTTTGAAAATAGGAAAAATTAACCATACACAAAACGCATCATAAAAGATAAACAGGCAGAGAAAATAAAGAAAACTCTTAGCTCTAATACCATATGTAGGACAAAAATTTTAAACAAATAAAATCTTACAAATAAGATTTGCAATGGAAGACTATATAAATACTTCTCGTCATGCTTGAAGATCTATAGCAGATATTTGCAATTCACCCTATCTAGATAGTAGTATTGAAATCAAAGAGCACTATTAAAAGAAAAATGTTAGGGAATTTTCTAACTAGTATATTGGCACAGTGATGGGAACTGGAGAGTATCTGTTACTAGTTAAGGAACCCTCAAAGAGTAATTGCAAGATTCATTTTTTTTAGAACATGCTATACTCCATTCAGCCTATAATTATATATTAAAAAATTCCACCATCATAATATTTCTCAATTTAATAAATGATTAACAACTAAATAAACCTTAAACGTGACTCAGTCAATAACTGACTAACGGGTCACATTTAGAAGATATTTTATTTTAAATAAGATAATTATGTAACTGAATATCTAAAAAAGATAATTTGTTACAATTTGAATTTAAAATTCAGAACTCAAAAAATAATATAATATAATATAATAATAAAATATCTAACATGTTATACTCTTTTCCTCCTCTAGCTATTAGCTACCAAATGATTTCAAGCCTTTACCTCCGCCAGTTCTTCCTGCAAGTTTTGGTGCTATGACAATCCTTTGCCTCGGTGTAAATTTGTACCTATTTTTGTACTTGCAGGCAATCATCGAGAGAATGGGAGAACTGGAAAAACTTGAGTGAAACATTACTGTTGTAGAATGTTAGTGAAGTTTGAAGACTCTTAGCACGTGCTTCTTCTAGCTCTTGTAATTGTGATATAGAATTTTGGAATCTTTTTCTTGGCTTCTCATTATTTGTGATTGATTATATAATGAATTTCGTAAATCTCAAGTTCTTCGATATAATCTTGTTCTCTATTTCTTTGATCTTTTGGAAGGTTACATTCAGTTCAGGGAAATAACCGTCAGAAGTATGATATAATATAAGAAATTTAAAATTATCAGTTTGGATAGTACAGAGAACCTACCAGTGAACATAAGAAGGTAAGCTACATGAACACGAGAAGGTATTTGAATGTGATACTTTAAAACATTTATTATCTATTGTCTAAACATTTGTTATCTATTATCTATAATCTATAATATATACTAAAACAGTTTCACTTATCTCTGTTGATAAATGGGACTTTGATATTTTTTCTACTTATTGTTTAATTTCTTGAATTGTAAAAAATGTGAATTATATATATATATATATATATTGAGTTTATAGTGTCTTTGATCCTAAAATCATATATAATTAAATAATAAAAACTTTTGAAAAACAATGATGTTTTCAAACTTAAAATCTAATGATAATCGAAGAATTTGCTTAATATCTTTTTGATGAAGTTTCAAAATTTAAAACTAGACTCGTTTTTTTTTATATTATCAAAATTTAGATTAAATTATTTTTTAAGACAATAACTCAAAGATAGTATCAAAATTTAAAAGTTACAATTACAAAAGAATATATATATAATTTATATTTTTGTTATTAGATTTTATAATTAAAATATAATAAAGTGTATGATTTTTACATTTTTTTAATTAAATTAGATATTTGTCATAATTTTATTAGAGAATTATATATTTATTATTTTTTAATAAAAAATTTAATAGTAAAGATTTTAAAAATTACACAAAAGTTTAATCTATTACAAAATAGTTTAAACTTTTAATATAATTATAATTTTAAAATATTAGATATTTTTAAAGATACAAAAATAGAAAACAAAAAGCCCACAACCATTCAAGAAAAGAAAAAGTGCCCCAACCAATGACCCATATATCTACATCGCAAAACACCAAAATCAGGCGTGAAATAACCCTTCGGCCTCCATGAAGTCCTAACGCCTCTCGTCTATATAAGGATGAACCCATGGATCCGGAGGCATGAAAGCATGAAAATTTTGGAGGAGAAAATTACGGTAACTGTGAAAAAGAGCTTGCATTTCTCGGTCTAGAGCAAGAGAAGAATCTTGAATCCCTATCTTCACGTATCGCCGTTTTGGGTTCAAGAAGGTAACTTCGCCAGTCTAGTTTTGTTTTCCTTTCCCTTGTTACTGTGTTTCTATCTTTCGGATTTCGATTGTCATGAAAATTGGAATCTGTTTGCATGCTGTTTCTGATTACGTTTTGTTACACCTGTTCGTTTTCAATGGAATTTCCGGGTGTTTCTGTTCGGTTTTTGTTCAAGTTTTTCTTCGGATTGACCACAGAGTTTTTAGTTCAGTCCCTCTCATCTCTGTTTTTATGACTTAATGCATGATGAACATTTTATTCTGGTTTAATGAATGGGAAGACTTGGATTCTATTCTTTTTTATTTTCTCCTTAATTATTGTATATGAAAGTCTGGTTATGCGCCTCAAAACCTATGAAAGTCGATTATATTTCTTGACCTGTTCAGGGATAATGTTATTGGGATTTGACAATTATCAAGTATGTTAATTTGTTTGGTTGGAATTTTACTAATTATTATTTGAGATATGTAATCTTTTGTTATGATTTTATATGAATAGATTATATATTGATGATGAAGTTTTAAGCTCGTTCGTGATGGATAATTAGTGCTTCTCTTTGTTGATTGAGGTTTTAGGTGTTGCAAATTAGATAGCAAAAGTGAAAACAATTGAGTCATTTGATTTTTCATTCACTTCAATTATTGTTTTGAAGGTTAACAGATTTAAGGTTCTTGGAATAAGTTGATATGCTATGATTTTTTTTTTTCGGTTGATCAGTCGGGTCTCTATAACGTGTTCTTTGTGTTTGGTAATAATAATATGACAATGAGGAGATTTTGCATTATGGTGAAAATTGATTCTGCATTTTTTATACCTCTCCTCGTGCAATTTGCCTTACCCCCTTTTGTTTCAATGGTTTTGTTGATAGATTCCTGACTTGGGATAATATTCCAACTTGTTTTATAGTATGAACACAAAGGCAGCTGAAAGAACTGAAGGGATACTTTCTGATTGAAATCAATGCCTGACTTGGGATACTCTGTGATAACTTCTAAGTGGCTTTCGAAAAATATTTTTCTTGATTGGTATGATATTTGAATTATACTTATGGGTTTTGTGAGAAATCTGTGCACATTGGCTCGCTGGAAGATGCGACAGAAATCCTTGTAGGTTCTTGCTGCAATTTCTTCGCCCACAAAACCATTAGTATAATTCAAATAACATTCCAATTAAGATTGGACAAGTTGACCAGTGCTGGAACTTGCATTAGTGGTTTCACTGCGAGGGGTAACAAGCTACATGAACACAAGAAGGTACTTGAGTGTTATACTTTGAAATATTTATTATCTATTATATATACTAAAGTGGTTTCAAACTCTCAAATTTTTTCTACTTTTTTTAATTTCTTGAATTGTAAAAAATGTCAATTATATATATGGTTTTGATTTTATAGTGTCTTTGATCCCAAAATCAAATATAATTAAATTATAAAAAGTTTTGAAAAACAATGATGCCTTCAAATAATTGAAAATTTTATCTGATATCTTTTTGATGAAATTTCAAAATTTAAAACTCACTTGGCTTTTTTTTTTAATCAAATCTTAGGTTAAATTATTTTTCAAAACAATAATAATTTAGTGGTTACTTTTGCTCAAAGATAGTATCAAAGTTTAAAAATTACCAATTACAAATAGTTTAAACTTAATATAATTATAATTTTAAAATATTAAACAATTTTAAAGATACAGAAATAGAAAGGTAAACACTTTTGGAACTTCCTAGAAAGCCCACACCCATTCAAGAGAAGAAATTGCCCTAACCAATGGCCTATATCCAAATAGAAAAACACCAAAATCAGTCGTGAAATGACCTCTGAGCCTCTATCAAGCCCTAATGCCTCTCGTCTGTACAAGGATGAACCCACACATCCAGATGCATGAAATTATAGTAACAGAGTGAATGCCTTACTTGTATTGCTGTTTTGGTTTCAAGAAGGTATCTCTGCCAGTCTATTTTTGCTTTCCTTTCCCTTGTTAGTGTGTTTCGACTTTGGGATTTCAATTGTCATGGAAATCCAAATCTGTTTACATGCTGTTTCTGATTACGTTTTGATGAATATACTCTCTTATTCTGATTTTGTTACACCCGTTTGGTTTCAATGGAATTTCTAGGTGTTTCTGTGGTTTTTATTCTCTTTGGATTAACTGCAGAGCTTTTTAGTTCTGTCCCTCTCATCTCTGTTTTTGTGACTTAATGCTTGATGAACATTGGTTTATTCTGGTTTAATGCGTGGGAAGACTCGGATTCTATTCTTATTTATTTTCTCTTTAATTATAGTATATGAAAGTCTGGTTATGGTTGTTCTGGGCCTAAAAACCTATGAAAAGTCGATTCTTTTTCTTGACCTGTTCAGGGATAATGTTATTGGGATTTGACAATTATCAATTATGTTAATTTGTTTGGTTGTTATTTTACTAATTATTATTTGAGACTTGTACCCCTTGTTTGGTTTGAGGGGAGGGGAGGGGAGGGATTCTCCTCCCTTTCCCTTGTTTGGTTTGTATTTTTAGACGGGAGGGGGGGGGGGAATTTCATGAAACTTTCCCTATGAAAATTTCCCTTCCCTCCCCTCCCCCTCTCTCTTTACCCTCCAATTTGGGGGGATTAGGAGGGAAAGTTGCTTTAATGATATTTTTGGACTAAAATGCCCTTATATTTATTTGTTTAATTATTTAGTTAGTTTCATTTATTTATAAATTTTTTTAAATAATTATAATTATAGATAATTTCTAATATTTCTTTAATTTGGTGATAAAAATATTAAATTTTTAAAAATAAAAAAATTAATTGTATTATCATTACTTTTAAAATATATAAGGGTAAAATAGTCTATATATTATTATTTTCCCTCCCTTCCCCTTCTGAATCAAACAATGTATCATTAAAATCCCTCCCTCCATTCCCCCCCTCCATTAAAATCCCTTCCCTCCCCTCCCCTCCCCTCCCCTCCATTGAATCAAACACACCAGTAATCTTTTGTTATGATTTTATTTGAATAGATTATATATTGATGGTGAAGTTTTAAGCTTGTCTGTGATGGATAATTAATGTTCCTCTTGGTTGTTTGAGGTTTTAGGTATTGTGAATTAGATAGCAAAAATGAAAACAGTTGAGTCATTTGGTTTTTCATTCACTTCAATTATTGTTTTAAAGGTTGACAGATTGAAGGTTCTTGGAACTAGTTGATATGCTATGATGTTGTTTTTATGTTGATCATATGTGTCTCTATAATTTGCTCCTTGAGTTTTGTAATGATAATTTGGCGATCTAGAGATTGTGTTACAGTGAAAACTGGTTACAATGAAAACTGATTCTGCATTTTTTGTTTTTCTCTTACTCATGCAATTTCCTTACCCACTTTTGTTTGAGTTGATGGGAGGAAGTATGTGTAATCAATCATTTTATTGATAGAAATCCATGCCGAGTTTGGATCATCTCCATTTCTTTTCTCCCATTTCCTAGCAATTTTGGAGTGAGATAGACACAGAATGTGTGGGCCCATTATTCAAGTAGATCCTGCACATTCACATGGGACCCACCGTTTGTGTTGATCCCACATATTTTTTGTTTCTTTCTTCAAAATTGACAGGAAATAAAGAGAAAAGATATAGAGAAGATCCAAACTAGTCCATGCTTTACTTGGGATATTATTCCAATTTGTTTTATACTATGGATACAAAGGCAGCTAGAAGAACTGAATGGATACTGTGTGATAGAAATCCATGCCTGACTTGGGATACTCTGAGGATTTTTGAGTGGCCTTTGAGGAAGCCGTAAGTATAATTCAAATAACATACCAATTAAGAAGAATGGAGGAGATGGGACAAGTTTGTCTAGGGCTGCTGAGAAGTTATTGCAGAGTATCTAAGATACTGGATGAATAGCAATTACATACATAGTGATCAGTGCTGGATCTTGCATTCCTGGTTTCAAAGCACGAGGGGTTTTCAACGCTAAGGGGCAAGTCCTAATCATAGTTGTTGGCAATGATACACTTCTTGCTGGAGCAAAGGTAGCTACTTGTACAATGGTTTAGATAGAGTTCTCTGATCAGACTTCTGTTTTTGCCTATGTGGTGATAAAATAGTTTTATTAATTGATTGAATTCTGTCTGTCTTTTATTATATACAACCGTTTTCAATATTTTTTTGGTTTATGGATTATTTGGTGCTTGCTTTATGTTACAGGATGGTGCTATATATGCCTGGAGAGGAATCCTTCTGAATCCGTGGCAGCTCTAAATGGCCACATTAGAGCTGTTGTTTGCCTAACTCTTGGAGGCAAGATGTTATACTCAGGTTCCATAGACCATAGCTTAAAGGCGTGGCTCCGAATGATAAGTTTCCAGTCTTTTGTACATTGTAAGTTTTAGTGGATTACCTATTTAGAGCTTTCTTAAGGATATATAATATCTCTGGACCATATAGATTGGACTAATTGGATTGTTTGATGGTCAGTTCTTCGTGCAATAAGTCATTGCTAATTCTTCTTTATGTGTGTCTCCCCCCTTGTGTGTAAACAGGGTGATGCTATTTGCAGAGATGAAGAGAAAGTCACCGCCGCTTTGCAGCCAATCAGAAGCCTTGGTGTATAGGGAAAGCAGAGCAGGGATATATTAGATGGGCCGTGGAATTTTAATCAAAGGAAATTGTATTAACCGTGTTGTTGAACTGACATGCAATGGAAGAGAAAAATTAAAGTTGAGTTGTTAACAGTTTTTTCTTTTTTTTTTTTAAATGTATGTTGAACTTGCGTTTGGGGTTGTATATAGAAGTTATTTTTGATGAATTTTGGTAGTTGGAAAGTAGGTGATGTTGTATTTGTTTATAAATTATAAATATGCACTCGAAATGGGAATAAATATAAAAAAGTTAGGGAAAAATTATATATTTTATCTTTGTAGTTTATTTGAATTTTTAATTTAGTCTTTATAATTGATTATTTTTTTAAATTAATCTTTATATCTTATAAATGTTAGTTTTATTCCTTCACGTTCATCATGTGTCTTTAAGTCAAGGCTGAGATAGACAGTTACTCGCCCCATATACATTTTAGGCTTTCTTTAGTGGTTTGCATTAAGACCGTATTCTTTTTCTTGTTCGCTTATTTGGATCACCACATTTTGGCATAAACTCACGGTTCTAACTAATAAATAAATTAAAAAAAGGAATAAATAAATTAAAAAAACTCTGAAAAATTAGAGAAAGGAATAAATAATAGAACGTGGAAATATAGAACAAAGAGACAAGAATTGCTATGAATCTTAACTTAGAGTTTTTATTATATTCCTAACATGCAACCTTCGAGAAACCACTGCCCAGAAAGTAATATCTGCAAATAAGACGTATAAGAGAGTTCCCACCTTCAATGAGTGCCAAATATTCTCAAACATATGCTTCTTGATCCCATGCACCTGATTTACTATATTCATTAAATGTAGTTATACAGAACTTGGGAAAATTATAATGATTAAAACAGATATATTCCAATTGCGATTCTTTCTTTAGCTACTATCTTTAGGAGATGGCAACAGGGGTATTTATTTTTCCCTAGCCAATTCTGATTGTAAAAGACTAATTGATATATTCCAATAATTATTCTTTCTCCAAATGCCTTTCGTAGGGGATGCCAACTAGGTTTTATTAAAGCCTGAACAATTCCAATTATAAAAAGTTATTGATATATTCCGAAGGCAACTCTTTTTTTCTTTGCTTTTATATAGAGATCTTGCTTTGTTTAACCGTGATTCAGTTTGGGTTTTTAAAGTCATTGATATATTTTGCTTGTTGAGACTGAGGCGCGTTGCCCCAAGTCTCTTGCTTTCTGTGTAAATAGAATGGTGGGCTTGGTTTTGTGTTTGTTGTTGTCCTTAAAGTAGGGCCAGGGATCACCCAATGTACTCATTGCATGTGTGGGTGTGCATCAGTGGTTGACAACCTAGCTCGTCGATGTGCCAACTGTGATACTTAAACAATTTCAAAATTTTTAATTAGGTTTCATACAAAATGAAATATAAAAAAATAATAAAAATAATGCTCATTAATATTAAATAATTAATTAGGAGTAGTGGATGAGACTAGGAGACTTTAAAATAATTATAGAGGTTGAAGAATTTTTCTAATGATTTTCTTTAATATCTTGAGGACTTTATTGAAGCATATCAAGCCTATCTAGGGCAAAAGTGTTATTTTAGCAAAAATATATTAAAATAATCTTTATCACTTTTTCCCTTGACCTTTCTCTCTCTCAAACCATTTTTTTCCCATTGGTTCTCTTCATATGGTTGATGGGTTCTCCACTAGGCAGTGTAGCGCCATTTTCATGAAGCGCTCTCCTTCGTTTAGCTGTGAGTTTTGTCTAGCCATTGCTTCACCGTTCACCACCCCTAATCGTCATTGATTCCTCTGTTCAATGAGCTGATTTCCACCTCTGTTTTCCACACTTTTCTTTTCATTTTTCTTCACTGTTGGTCATGGATTGTTGTGCTTTTCGTGAGGGAGAATTCTTCTCTTCACTCTTTTATCTTCTTTCATCATTTTTTGTCCTTTTCCATTGTTGATTAAGGCTTGATTTTTGTGGCAGCTCTTTCCCCTATTTTTGGTTGTGATTTCGCTTCCAATTTTGGCCCTTCTTGATGGTGAATCTTCAAATGTGAAATTCACACTTCCCTTTTCATCTATTAAGCTCTATCAAGTAAGTTTTAAGCCTAATTTAAATTATAAAAGTTTGGATTAAAAAATTAAATTTAGAGTTCACATTCAAGATAGGAAAGTTAGGCAAAATTTAAGAGTTTATATATTAGAAAGTATAGTAGGCTACATAAATAATTATGGATACTGGTTGAATAGTTAAAATATTTAATTAATGTTAATCATAATTTTAGGTGATATAAGAGAAACTCCTTCAACTGGAGTTCAACTTTGAACAATAAAAAATAAAAACCTCTACTATATGTACCGACTGGTGAGTGTATAAATAGCAAAGTGATACTTTCATTTTATCCCATGTTATGTTTTCTTAGCTCAAACATTGTTTTATAATTTTATGTGCTTAGTGTTTTAGGGGAATCAAAATCTATGTTTTCAAAACTTCAAATCAAATGTTGTAATACAAGTGTAGTTGTGTATACATATTTATATAGAGAAATAATAAATAAAGTAATAGGTAAATGGACAATTGAAATGTTGTGAAGATATATACTTTTGAAATGCAAAGAAAGGAAGTAGGAAAGTGAAAGTAGTGATGTATATATACACTTATTTGTAAGTGAAGTGTTTTATGTTCATTTTGCTATTCTATGTTTTATGGTATCTTTATTAATTGGTGATTCTTTTTATTGTTACATTGATTTATTGTTTTACTTTTAGCTACTTAAAATATTATTTTATTGAATGTTATTATGTATTTCCATTTTTAAAAATAAAATAATAGATAAAGATTTAGTTAAGACCTCATAGCCATTAGCAGAAGTAATGGCTTAGGTGCATCTAGAATGATTTGTGATTTTATGATAGCATTGTGGTGTAATGTATCTAGTGCAATAACTTGAGATGCTTGATGTGTACTATAAAAATGTTGAGATGTGATATATCCAATGCAATGATAAGAGATATGGTGTTGTGGTTTGATAGTGCAAAGGCACATTGTGGTTTTGTTCCTTCCTGTGATACCCTTTTCCATGATACTTTCTTAATATTTAGAAATTTGGTTTTTTTTTGAAAATTTCTTGTTTATTAAATTATTGCTTTTCATTTTGGCTATAAAATAAAATATTGCTTAAGTTATTTGTTAACTACTACTTGATTTCTAAAAATTCTAAAGTGCATTTGTTTCCCCTCCATACACTTTGTTATTTTTGTGTTTACTAAGTCACTAAGCTAGTGGTAGACTTGTTCCTTTCCTTTATTATTTTATAAATTAACAGGTAGAAGAGTGAGGTGATATAAAAGCTCATGTGCTACCAAACACAGAGTATGTGCACAGTTGATGTCAAACTCTAAAATATGGTAGCATATAAGTGTGGGAGTACTTTGAGGATGATATGTGTCCTATCTTTTGTGGGGCTGTTATGATCACTTTGAACATATGAATATATTGTTTATAATTTTTTGATACATTATTCTATTGAATATTACTGGTATTGGTATTAGATTAAACTATTATGTAGGTTAGGATGTCCAACTTTTAGGAGAGGTATTGCAGAATTTTTGGCAAACCCTAAGTGAATTTATAAGAAATGAATGCATATTTTCAGCATATGTGGGGTGAATATGATGGCTTAATCCATGGTATTATAGTTGAGTTTAAATTCTTAAGGCTTGCAATGCTAGGCTAATCATTAGATTGGTTTAGCCTATGCACTGATTATGACTCAGAAATTGGGTTAGGTCCTTGAAGGCAAAGGATTGAGAAGTAGTAGAATCTTATGTGTAATTATATACTTGCCTAGCATACCTTACATACAAAAGGCTATTACTAACAAATCCTAGTCATGGAGTCTTATGTCATAGTCTGTGTATAGTTTATATTTAATTCTTAAGTTCTTGTTGAAATTATCATTTGTGTGCACATTACCCTTATACTAGGTAAAGATGTCGCCAAGAAAGAAGATGGTGCTTAAGAGATATGTTCATGATAAGGCCTCTAACTTGCCTCATAACATTGCTTTGGCACTTAGAGGCTAGGGGCGTGGTAGTGGTAGAGGTCACAGATCTAGTGGTAGTTGTAGACCTGGTATTCATCAGAGAGTTGAAACAATTGAGGTAGTGAGTGTTGAGGTGCCTAAGAGTGGGAAAGCCAATACGACATTAGCTAATGTTATAGTTGGGATGCATGAGATGCAGCAAACTATGATGACAACCTGGGTATGATGCAATAGTAATTGTAATAGCAATAGTAATAACAACAAGAGAGATAACAACATGTGAATTCTAGGTCTAAGCAAAAGCCCAGGCCAGAGATAGAGCAGCCAACTCCATAGAGAAGGAATAATGTAGTCTAATTGTCTGAATTTATGAAACTCAAGCCTTCGTCATTTTTAGTATAGAAGTAGGTGAAGATCCACAATACTTTGTGGATAAGATAGGCCAACTTTGCAGGGCATCGGGGTGCACGTCGACGAGATTAGTAGAATTAGCAAAATTCCATTTGATGGGCATGACTTGGACATGGTATGAGACCATGATATAGGGGAGGCCATGAGATTCACCTCTGCTAGATTGGGGAGAGTTTATAGAGTCATTCATGAGTGGTTCTTCCCACAGACTATCAAAGATGCTAAAGCTAGGAAATTTGAACTTCTTAGGTAGGTGGAGGGGATGACAATGGTAGAATATGATATATTATTCACCCAGATGTCCAGATACACTCCACATTTAGTGGTTATTGAAGAGATGTATGTAAAATGATTTATTTAAGGTCTTTAAGACTATTTATTTTGATATATAGTGAGGACCCATTATGACTTATATGAAGATTGAGTTAAGAGTGCTAAATTGTTGGAAACATGTGGCAAAAAAAGTAAGATGTTGCAAGAGCTGTATAAGCGGCATTGTATTAAGAGCATTTGAGGTGACCATTAGGGCCAAGGTAGTGGTAGTACATCGAGAGAGATTACAGTGAGCCATCAGGGCCATCTACAGAGCTTTCAACATTGGGGGGGTATAGTGACATTCATCTAACATAATATTAGGTAGTGGAAATGATCAGTCATGTCCCTCTCAAATCAGCAATGGTAGAAGAACATCTTTTGGGACTCTTCCCTCTTGTCCTACTTGTGGAAGAGTTCATACTAGAGTTTGTTCGGATTGAGGAGAGTGTGTTATTAGTGTGGTCAACAAGGCCACCTTAAGAAAGATTGCTTTACACTATAAGCTTAACCATCTTTTAGTCACACATTAAACCTTCTAATGTTATTATCTTTTCTAACACCTGCAACACCTTCAAGACAGATTGGGAACCTTGTAGGTTGAGATTTTAATGAGGCCCAGTCTAATAGTAGAAGGTTCAAAGGTAAAGGTCAAAGACAAGCCAAAAGAGGCTAAGCCCATGTTTTTCCTATGAGATATTAGGTTGCTCAGGCATCAAATGTAGTAGTTGCAGGTATACTTTCAGTTTGCTTTTTTGATGCACATGTTTTATTTGACCATAGTTCTATGCATTCTTTTATACCCCTAGTCTTTGCATTATGCTTTGATAGAGATACATCAGCTCTAGATGAACTGTTAGTGGTGGCTATAATCGTGGGAGATGTAATCATAGTTGACCATGTGTATAGGTCATGTGAAATTCTTATGGGAGACAAGTAGTTGCCAGTTGACTTAATAGTCCTTGATATTATGTACTTTGATGTGATTTTGGACATGGATTTGCCATTTTTTTGTCATGCCACACTTGATTGTTATAGCAAAGTGGTGAAATTTGAGTCGTCGGAAGGAGAAACCATTACTTTTTAGGGTGATCAAAACTTGGCACCCAATAATTTGATTTTTGCTTCAGGCACTATAAGGCTATTAAGAAAAGGATGTGAAGGCTATCTGGCAATGGTTAGAGATACAAGGGTGGTAGAAGTAAGTTTAGAGCAAGTCAAGTAAGTACTTGTGGTATGCGAATTCCCTTATGTTTTTCTAAAAGAGTTGCTAAGTTTACCATCAGGTGGAGAGATTGAGTTCTATATAGATTTGATTATTGGCACTTTGCATATGTCTATACTCCTATATTGTATGGCTCCAACATAACTTAGAGAGTTGAAGGAGCAATTGCATAACATTCTTGATATGGGCTTCATATGCCCTAGTTCTTCTTCTTGAGGTGTTCCAGTGTTATTTGTAAAGAAGTAATATAGATCTATACAATTATGTATTAATTATAAGCAACTAAATAAGGTGACAGTGAAGAATAAATATTTATTGCCATAGATAGATAACTTGTTTGACCAACTTTAGGGGGCTTAGTGTTTAAAGATTAACTTGAGGTCAAAGTACCATCAGATGAAGATCATAAAAGAAAATATCCCAAAGAAAACTTTAAAGATTTGTTATGAGTACTATGAGTTCTTGCTCATGTATTTACTGATGATATTCTTGTATACTTAAAAAGTAAAAAGGAATATGAGCAACATTTATGAATGGCCTTGTAAACTTTGAGAAAGCTTTAGTTGCATGTTAATTTTTTTAAAATGCGAGTTTGGGTTGGATAGTGTGGCTTTCTTAGGACACACGATGTCTATTATTGGGATCAACATGAATCCAAGGAAGATGGAGATAGTTTAAAATTGGCCTAGACCTATTATGGTATTTGAGATATGTAGTTTTCTTGGATTAGCAAGATATTATCGCATATTTGTTAAAGATTTATCCAAGCTTGTAGCTCTTCTAATTAGGTTGATAAGGAAAGGTGCAAAATTTTAATGGTAAGATATTTGTGAGCATAGTTTCTAGCAACTGAAGGATTGTCTAACTTCCACATCAATGTTGGCTTTTCCATTTGGAAGTGGGGGTTATACAATTTATTGTGATGTTTTAATGTAACATGGAAAAGTGATAGCTTATGCATCTATGCAACTTAAGAAGCATGAGTAGAACTACCCCATTCATAATCTAGAGATGGTTGTAGTGATCTTTGCTTTGAAAATATAGAAGCATTACTTGTATGGTGAAACTTGTAAAATCTACATTGATCATAAGAGTCTTAAGTACATCTTCCGACAATGAGATTTGAATTTAAGGCATAGGAGATGGATGCAACTTTTGAAAGATTATGATTATAATATTTTGTACCACCTTGCCAAAGCCAATGCGATTGCTAATGCATTGAGCAAAAAGTTAATGGATAGCTTGTCTCACATAGCTAAAGTTAAGAGGTTGATGGCAAAAGAGTTCTAGAAACTTGTTGAGAATGGAGTAAGGTTAAAATTATAAGATCTGTCACTTTGTTAGCCTATGTTTAATTTTTTCTAGCTTAGTGGATAGAATCAAGGTTACATAAGACCAAGACCCTCAGATGAAGAAAATTACTAAAGAAGTTCATGAAGGAAGTTACAAGAGTTCTCAGTGGATTTTGAAGGCATTTTGGGATGTGGTCATAGGTTGTATGTGCCAAATGTAGGAGATTTATAGTGCAAAGAGTTAGAAGAAGCTCACCACTCAACCTATACTTTCCACCCATGTTCTAATAAAATGTACCAATATTTGAAAGAGTTGTATTAGTGGAAAGAGATTAAGAAGGATGGGGTAGAGTTTGTATTTAGGGGCTTAGTGTGTTAGCAGGAAAAGATTGAGCACAAAAAATCAACAGGTTTGCTTTAACAGATTGAGATACTAGAATGGAAGTGGGAGAGAATTATTAAAGACTTTGTGACTAGATTACCTAAAACTACTAGGGTTGTGATTCAATATGAGTGATTGTAGATGACTTGACTAAATCTATACACTTCTTACCTATGAAAACCACTTATGGTATGGCTTAATATGCTAAGCTTTACTCAAATGAGATTATCTTTAAGTGTGGATCACAATTTATAGCTAAAGGCTTAGAGGTCTTTTCAAGAAGCACTAGAAACCCGATTAGATCTTAGCACTACCTTCACCCTCAAATTGATAGGTAATCAGAGTGTATAATTTAGATATTAGAGAATATGCTTTGTGCATGTGTCTTGGGTCTTAGGGAGTGTTTGGATAGGTACTTGCCTTTGATGGAGTTTGTTTACAACCACAGTTATCAATCAAACATTTTGAAGCATTATATGGTAGGCATCATAGGTCATCTATTCGGTGGTTTGAAGTGGGTAAGTTAAAACTTTTAGGCCCAGGCCTAATTCAGGAGTTAGTGGCTAAGGTAAAGTTAATTCGTGAAAGGCTATTGATAGCTTGAAGTAGACAAAAGTCTTATGTTGATCACAACAGATGTGATCTAGAATTTGGAGTTATAGATCTTGTGTTCCTACAAGTATTGCTAATGAAAGGTGTTTTTAGGTTTAGTAAGAATAGGAAGTTGAGCCTTAGGTACCTTGGGCCATTCGAGACTCTTGAAAGGGTAGAAAATGTAGCTTATTGTTTGGCTTTTCCATCAAATTTCGCAAATGTTCACCCTATCTTTTATATATCAATACTTCAAAAGTATCTACCTAATCCTTCTTAGCTGCTTCAACCACAAATGATACAGTTGCATGAGTAGTTCGCTTATGAAAAGCAAACCATGGCTATAGTCAATAGACAAGGTAAGAGATTAGGGAATAAAGATATAACTTTAGGATGTGGGAAGCTAAGGAAGTCATGTATGAGAAGTATCCACATCTCTTCAAATATCTTGGTAAGAAGCTTGCTTGAAATTAAGAGGTTCTTAGGGGAGGAGAACGTGATACCCTAACACTTTTAAACTTTTCAATTAGGTCTTTTATAGAGAAAAATGAAATATTAAAAAAATATAGTGCTCATTAATATTAAATAAATTAATTAGGAGTAGCAAATAGGATTAAGAGATTTAAGAATAATTGTAGATCTTGAAGAATTTTTCTAAGGATTTTCTTTAATATATTGAGGACTTGATTGAAGCATATCAAACCTATCTAAGGCAAAAGTGCTATTTTAGCAAAATATATTAAAATAATATTTTATGATCTTTTTCTTTCATCTTTCTCTCTCTCAAACCTTTTTTTTTTCTACTAGTTCTCTTCGTATGACTAACAGGTTCTCCTTTGAGTAGCGTCGTGCCATTTTCATGAAGCTTTTTTCTCTGTTCAACTATAAGTTCTATCTAGCTGCTATTCCACCATTCACTGCCCCTTACTGCCATTGATTCCTTTTTCTGGTGAGCTAATTTCCACCTCTATTTTTTGCCCTTCTTTTCTAATTTTTCTTTATTGTTGGCTATGGGTGGTCATGGTTTTTGTAAAAGGGAGTTCTTCTCTTCCCTCTTTCATCATTTTTCATCATTTTCCATTATTGATTAAGACATGATCTTTGTGGTAACTCTCTTATTTTTGGCTGTGATTTAGCTTCCAATTTCAGAGTTTCTTGATGGTGAACCTTTAAGTGTAAAATTCATACTTCCCTTTTCATCTATTAAGCTCTATCAAGTAAGTATTAAACCCAATTTAAATTACAAAAGCTTAGATTGAAAGACCTAAACTTAGTGTAATGTTTGATTTTTGTTAAATGACGAAAACGGACGCATTTTCAAAGTAAGTCCCCCGAAATGAATTAGTTAAGGTCCTGAAAAATTTGAGCAACTTCCAAAAAATGAGAATCCTAGCCTCAGACGGGAGAAAAAAGAAGCTAGTATAAGAAAACAAATTTTGACGAAAATCTTACGAAATGTAATGGCATTTTCGTAATTTTGAGCAAATTTTAGAATTTACATAGGAGGACTTTTTAAATGAAAGTTTTGAGTTCTTCGAGGCTCTCAAAGGTCTTGAAAACCATGGGAAGTCTCGGGACAGTTAAATCCCCTTCAGTGGATGTTTTTCAATGTTGGTGTACCTAAACTTTAACGAATCTGTTCGGGAAGGTTTTAGCTCCAATTTGAGTGGTTCGAAAGGCTTTTTACTAAATTGGGAACTTAAATTTTATAATGGAAAAGAGGGTTCTAAAAAAGGAGCTAAAATGAAGGAAAAATAAAAATGCTAAGAACGAAGGGCAAAATGAGAATTTTTGAAAAAGTCATTCTCCTCCACCTATAAATAGGAGGCATCCCATTCTCTCCCTCATTTAGTCTTATATATTTTGTAACATCCAGTTCTTTGAAAACCAGAGAAAATGTGAGAAACGTAACGAACGGTTTCTTTGTAAATGAATGAAATTCACTGAATATAAAAGGAAGTCCCTCGAAATGAGATAGTTAAGGTCCCAAAAAATTTGGGAAGCATTTTAGGCTCCTAAAAATGAGAATCTTAGACTCAGATAGAAAGAAAAATAGAGCTAGAGTGAAGAAACAATTTCTTACGAAAAGCTTATGAAACGTAATAGCATTTTCATAATTTTGAGCAAATTTTAGAATTCACACAGGAGGGCTCTTTAAATGAAAGTTTTAAGTTCTTCGGGATTCTTAGAAGCCCTGAAAACCACAAAAAACCCCGGGACAGCTAAAACCCCTTCCGATGGATGTTTTCTAATGTCGGTATACCCGAACTTTGATAGATTCGTTTGGAAAGGTTTTAACTTTGATTTGAGTGATTCCAAAGGCATTTTACTAAATTGGGAACCTAAATTTTATAATAGAAAAGACAGTTCTCAAAAAGGAGTTAAAACGAAAGAGAAATGAAAATGCCAAAAACAAAGGGCAAAATGAGAATTTTTGAGAAGTGTAACTTCTTCCACCTATATATATGATACGCCCTTCTTCTCCCTTCATGCTGCACAATCAAGTTCTACCCAAAACTAGAGGAAAATCCTAGAGAGAGTGGTGCACAAGAGGAAGGCAAAGAGAAGGAGAAATCAAAGGCTTAAGGTATGGAAATTTAGTAGTTTTTCATGCTCTTTCTCTTCTAAACCTCTTCTCCTTCATTCTCCTTTATTTCTTATGATTATAATGAAGTAAATGGATCTATTTTAAGGGAGAAATTGAGGGAAAAATTCGGATTTGAAGAGAGGAGCTCAAAGAACACAAGATTCAGGTGAGAAAAAGCAAGAAAACAAGGTAAATCTTAGATCTTATGGTAGCTACTCCTCCCCCCTTCTTCCCCATATTTCGCCTCATGTGTATAGATGCTAGAGGGTTGGAATTTTGAGGGGAACCAAGGGTGAATTCCATGAATTTAAGGGAGGAGAGTAAGAATATCCAAAGAAATTCAAGAAAAGACCATGGAATTTCAAGGTGCAAAACCTAGGGTTTCAATTGTACCTTGTAAAATTTAATTTTGTATGATGATTCCTAGGCCTAAATAATAGTTTAAATGAGCTACCAAGATCCCTAAGAAGCTCCCCACATGCATTCTCTCTTAAGAAAATAAAGCAAACTCCAAGAAACCCTATTTCCTCCATAGCCTTGGCCAAAAGGGGTTTGTGTAGTTAGGAAGAGTTTTAAATTTTTCTAAGCCTATTCTTGAGTCATATATGATGATTGAAAATAAATAGAGGCCTTGGGAAAAATTTAGAACCTATAGAAAGTGAGTTAGTACTTTAGGTTCTATATTATGACCTAAAGAAGCAACATATAGTTAGGGTCTTAGTTTTAATTGTGTGATGACTCCAAGAGGCTTAAAAGGAGTCAAGAATCATATTTGAAAGAAAAAAAAATGGAGCATAGAATTTATTTGAGGGGTGTTGCTTCATTAGGTGCAATTATGGAACTATAATGAGGTTTATAGAGCAAGTTAATGTCAAAATTAGTTGTGTGGCCTTAGAATTAATTTCATGAACCTAATTGGCTTTCATAAATTGTGTTTAGACCACGAGAAACCATCCCCACACTTTTGTACGTGTGTAGTGTAACGCTTGATACATTGTACAATCACCGAAACGGGTCGGTTTGAAAAGCAAGTCCCTTGAGATGAGTGATTCAAGGCCAAATAAAATTTGGATAAAATTTTAAATAATAGAAAATGAAGAATTTGAGCCTTGAGTTGCCCAAAAACTGGGGTCGGAGTGATTCAAAAAATTTATCGAAAGGCCAGTGGCATTTTCATAAATAAGTGCAATTTTGGAAAAACACCTAGGAGGGCTTTTTAAATAAAAATTTTGAGTTGCCGAGGGTTCTTAGAGGCCCCAAAAACCATAGGAAGCCCCGGGACCGGTAAAGCCCTTCCGGTGTACTTTTTCCGATGTCGGTTGACCCAAACTTTGACCGTTTATTTCTGGAAGATTTTAGCTCCGATTTGAGTGGTTCCAAAGGCACTTTATTAAATTGGAAATCTAAATTTTATGATGGAAAAGAAGGTTCTAAAAAAAACGAAGCCAAACCAGAAATGGCATTATGGAAGGGCAAAAATGGAAACAAATTGCACAAAGGAAGCTTCCAAACTCTCTTTTTAAGTCACGTTCAGCCTCCCCCCTCTCTAAACCAACTTTCTTCTACCCAAATCTCAGAAATGGAGCTGCTGTCTTAGGCGCACAAAGAGAGGGAATTTTTGAGGAAGAAAAGCCAAAGAAAGGGTGAGAAAGTGTAAGGTTTTCATGCTCTTTCCTCTTAAAACTTCATCCTCCCCTTCTTGCTTCATCTTTCCATGGTTTTAATGTAATTTTTGGTGCTGATTTGGGTCTAGATCAGAAGAGGGAAATTCAAAATTTAAGGAGGAGAAAGAGGGAAGAGGAAGGGCTCTTGAAGGAAGTTTGATTGCAAGGTAGTTTCTCTCCCTTTGTTGCTTCTTTTTCTCCTTCTCCTCTTCCATGGTGGGATGTCTCAAATAGAACCATGAAAAGGGAGGAGTTTCTATTTTATAATCCAAAAGAATCCATCAAACTAAGCCATGGAAAGATGGATTATACTAAAAAAATGCATGAAAAACTAGTAAAACTTGAGTTAGAAAAGTGTAGGGTGCTTGAACATAGTTTAAAATCTGGGTTGATTCAAGACTTCCCCATCATATGTGAGTATTTTTTTGAGTTTCTAAGACTCCTAGGGAGCCTCCCAAGTGCCCCATCCATTAAGGAAAAATCCCAAACTCCATGGGTCTTTAATGGAAGCATAACTAGGTCAAGACCCTTAGAGATAGCTAGGGGATGTTTTAAATGGTTCCAAGCTTGATTTGGGACTTTATATGATAAAAGAAGATAGGAGAAATCCTTAGAAAAAATTTAGAAGCCTTAGGTTGGGAGATGAGGCAATGGCTTCCATAATGTAACCTTATGAAGCAACATGGACCTAGGTTTGTGAAAGTGAGTGTGTGATGGCTTCAAGGATCTTAAATGAGGCCAAGAGGTCTAAATATGGCAAGAGAATGGAACCAAGAATGTTAATTATGGTAGTTGCTTCATTAGGTCCTTAATGGAACTATATTGTGACAAATAAAATAAAGTGTAGTCTTAAGAGTGAGTTGGATGTCATAACTTGTTCCAAGAGTATAATTAAGTGTTGTTTATTGTGAATAGGCCAAGGAAATCCAACCCGACCTCCTTGTGTTTGTTGAACCGAAAAGGAGAAGAAACAAGCAAAGTAAAGCTTGAATTTGCACCAAGGTGCTCTCCACCTTTTCTTGTTGCATTTTCTTGTTGCATATGGTGTCATTGTGTGCTTGTGTGTATGTTTATATGTTTGAGACATGCCACTTGATGCTATGTTGCTATTTTGGTACCAATATGCTTTCTTGAATATTTTTGAATGGTGGAAATGGCTCATAAGGGTGAGGTAGTGCCAAAAGTCCCTTAATGTGGGTGAGGAGATGCCAAAAGTCTTATGACATGGGTAAGACAAGGCCAAAAGTCCCAAGAACCAAGAGTGAGGCAATCCAAAAGTCCTAGAAATGGGTTGAGGCCAAACCAAAAGTCCCTAGAGCTCATTCTTGTGCTTGACACGAGTTTGTGACAAAAAAATGTGAAAGATGAATGCTTCATAGATTGATTGATTGCATACTTGTACCTTTGACATGTTTTATGCCTTGAAAATGTGCTTGAATAGGTGTATGAGCTATTGAGATTCAATGAATCTCACCCCCTCCTTTCTCTCATCTCAATGATCTAGGTGGAGTTCAAGATCCAAAGGATGGAAGCCAAGGAGCTTAAATCTCCATCTCTTGGCAAATCTTTCCATTTTTGATGTACTATGATGTCTAGAATGTCAAAGTAGATATGTAAATGTTATTTTTGAGCCATGACACTTTAAACAAGTGTAAAACTATGTAAAGTTAGTGTATGTACCAAGAATAGAGTTTAATGAATAGAATTGTGTATTTTGACCACTTGGGAGCCCACTTGTGTATGTATGTTTATGGAAGTGGCATGGTGAATTTGAGTTACATGAGGGTTCATACCTTATGAGGGACTTATTTATGCTATATTTATACTTTCTAAGTTGCTCAAATGTGTGTGGAACAATAGATGACTCATTTGAACCAAATTTGCCTCTTGTTGGGACCAAAATTGCCATATTCTTGAGCTATGGCAAAATTTGACCAAATGACCTCTTCTTGACTTGAAAATTTGCATGCTACTAGATCTTGCCTAGATATTTTTTAAAAGCCAAAGATCAGGTCATTTGGAGGTCTGTGAAATTTTTTATGATTTTTCAAAGTTGGTATCAGAATTTCGGATTTGCACTAGTACTGTTCATTTGGTCAGTTGTGAAATTGTGTCATCCGAGGGGAAAACGTGGTCCAATGGCTATGAAATTTTATAAGCAGAAACTAGGCACTCACAGTGACTTGTAACAACTTGAAGCACCTCATTTGGAGGTCTGAGCTAAGAGATATGAATTTTTGAATTTCTGGAACAGTAACAGTAGCACAGCACGACCTGAGTCACTGTTTCATTGAATTTTGGTGGCTAAAAGTGCTTGATCTAGTCTGAGTCTATTTTTAACATAAATTTAACATTCATATATTTCCAAATTGGTATCATTTGTAGGGATTGTATTTTTCTAGAATTAATTGGACATTTTCGAAGTTTATCGCAGCACTTGCATTAGTACCAGTAGCTGTCCAAACCTTTGCCCCTTTTTACGTGTCAAACGCTTCCTGTGTTATGTTTCATGGCTTGGTAATATTTTTGAATAAATTAGACATGTGTAGCTTTCTATAATGACTAAGAATTCATAATTTCAAATTTTCTAGAATTAGTTATGAATTCTGAAACTTCATATTAGTAAACTGAACCAGTGATCTAGACAGCAGCGACCTCAGTGGATTTTTGGATGTCAAATGTTCTCCCCTTAATGATTCATGAGCTGAAATTATTTTTACCATGGGGTAGACATCCAGAGCTTTCTAGAATGGTAACGTTTGTTAGTTTGATTTTTATGGATGTAGTTATGAATTTTTGAAGTTGTGACAGAAAAACTGAGAATTTGGCCGAAAATAATAGTGTGAGTTTGATGCTCCCCTTTGAATTCCACAAGTTGTAGGCCAACTTTGGTGATGCAAATAAGTTGTAGGTATGTAATTAAATATGAGAATGTGATGTATGAGCTCATATGGTTTGCGTGACACTGAATGGAATTTTCATATGTGACGCAATGCGAAATAAGGCATTATTTTAATGCCATTTTCCATTCCCTTTTGTGCAATTCATCATGGGAAACTTAGAAATGATAGGAAGCAAGTTAGAAATATATGGTGTTACATGTGGCCGAAAAGGGAAGCTTGGATTCAAGAGAAAAAGTGTGTAATTGTGTACAAGGTAGCTCTCTTCACTTTCTCTCATGCATGGATATGTGCTTAGCTTGTCTTGATATGTATGTGTATTTTTAAGCCATGAAAAGTGTTCTAGCATGACTTTAATTCCATGGTGCCATGATGTTACAATATGCTCTTATATGATGTTTTTGATGTGTGCTTGGGTTTGCTTGAGTGTGGTGAGGCCAAGGACCTTTAGCCATGGTAAGGATGAGCTAAGAACCCTTGAGATTGGTTGAGACAAAGCAAAGAGTCTTCCAAAAGCAAGATGGGTTCCCAAGAGTAGGGTTGAGTCGAAGAATCTCTTAAAGAATGGGTGAGACAAGTCCAATATCTACAAGAAATTAGGTGAGGCCAATCCACTTGCTTGGCAAGCCTTTGTATGCTGTGTATGACATTCTCAAATGATGAAAATGCTTCTTGAATGTTTGTACATGTCAACATGACTATACATGCATTTATGAGACTTATTTGCATCTATTATGTATGATTGAATGGGAGATGAGCTATTGGGATTCTTTGAATCTCATCCCTTCCTCTCTAATGTTCTAACATGCTAGGTGGACCAAGAGAGTAAGGAGATGGAAGCCAACTACTTGAGAGATGAGAGTATGACATTGAAATGTATGAAATTTGCTTCATTAAGGCCATCAAGGTGGCAAATGTTATCATCTATAGTAGTATATGATCTATGACCTCTTGAACATATGGAATTATGATAATATGTTATATTGAAATGGGAGAATATATTATGTGACCTGATAAGTGCTAATTCTCATATATTTTATCCACATTTATTATTGTTTTTAATGATTAATTTGAGCTTAAATGGATTCATTATACAATATTTGAATTTGTGGTTAATTTTGGAAAATAATACAATTTTGAAATAATTAGGAGAAGTTTTGGATTTAAATTGCTAAGATTTTATTCTCCAAAATTCTTTGATGATTAAATATTTGCAATCTTTAAAACACTTTTTAATTTTGTGTAGAATTTTCTTTTGGGCAAATGAATTGAAAAATTAAATTGAATTAAATTGAAAAATGATGATTTTAAACGCATAAAGTATTTTACTGCATTTTCTCCTTTGTTTATATGCAGATTATGGGCAAATAAAATCTGAATATTGAAAAGAATATATATATATATATATGTATATGCGTGAGATGAAGCTGCACACTTGAGCTTAAAAAGAAGAACCATGCATGAAGAACGTAGCAACGTGGAGAGCTGGGGAAAAATCAAATAAAGGAGCTATGGGTTCTAGAGCAACGAAGAAGCAGCGAATGAAGAAGCTCACACGTAAACCAGGTTCAAGGAAGTGAAGAAGGTACTGGAGTATAGTGAGATAAAGAGATGAAGCTAGGAGAGCTGGATAGAGTGCAGAAGAGACGCTTCTTTCTGGCTGCTGTTCCATTCATCCTTCACCTTCTCCTTCGCTGGACTGTCCGAGAAAAGGAAAGCTTGGGCAGAGAGGGACTACAGAAAACTCGAGCAAACTGAAGGAGCTGTAGTTTCAACGTGGTGCAGAATGTATTTGCTACAGTTTTTACGTAGAAAACAGAGCAAGCATGCAGAACGTGGGATGGAGTTCTGATGAGCAACACGAAGAATCAACAAAGTAGGCCACACAAAAGATGAGTCTCGAGCTGCATGAAGAAAGCACAAAAGCTACGGGTTTTGAGCTGAAACAGAAGGAGCAAAACAGAGGTTTAGAACAAAACAAGCTGAATGAAGAGCTACAGATCAAGGAAGAGAAGCTCGATGAGGGGTTCTATGTAGAAGCAGATGCATGGGAGAACTAGCTACAAGCAAAGAAAAGGAGCTGAACAACGAAGCAAGCCAAAAGCATTATGAAGCTACAGTTGAACAATGCATGAGCTGAAAATAGAGCATGAAGCAACAAGCTAAGCACGTGGGATTTTATTGAAATAATAAGCTGGAATTTGGCTACAGAATTTTGTGGATTAATGAAGCAAACAACTCAAGCTACTGGTTTGTGGATGCTTAAGCTGTGAAGATACTGGAAGACGCTGAAGCTGGAAGCCAACATGAAAAAAATAACGTCAGAAAAAAGAGACGGGCTGCACGTGATTCACTGAGAAACAAAAGCGCTGGATCTGAGGGAAGAAAGAAACGTGATTTCAACATGCAAAAGGTGGAACAACACGAATGAATGAAGCATGCAAAGTTGACGTGGAGTCAATAAAAAAATCACGTGAAAGGGAGCATGTTTAAAGCGTCCAGAAGCACACTCCAAGGGGGATTTCCACTCCATTCACGCCTCTGATTTATCGCCCAGAGTTTACTCCATTCACGCCTCAATATCTTAGCAAATCCTTGCCTATATATAGAATCATTCACTCATCAAGGGGGGTGTGGTTTCCAAACAAGGAAGGAGAACAGAATAGAAGAGAGGCGTGGAGAACGAGATTTCTGGGAGAGCCTGGGACGTGCAGAACACGAGAACAATCCAGGGAGCATTCTTTCATGATTTATCCATGGCTAATGCAAATTCCATCAACTCTCCTCCAATTAAAATCTCCATGGCAGCTTGAATTAACCATGGTGGCTAGCTGAAGTTTTGGAAACTCCTAGATGAAGATTTGAGCCCCATCTTTTCCCACAAAATTGGATAAATATTCCTTGCTATATCTTTTAAATTCCAGCATTAAATCTTTTATTAATTTGACTAGGTTTAGTTGATTGATTTAGGAATTTAATTGCTGAAAATTTATTGGATTAATTTGTTTTATGAATTGAATTTGATTTTGGAATTTTGATTATGATCATCACATGTTTATAAAAATTCCAGAATTAGTGCTGTGCAATTCACCTTTAAATTCCTCTTGATCTTTGGTTAATTGATGCAATAGTTGTTGGATTAATTAACTAGAATTTTTGTGCAATTTATTTGAGGAATTAATTAATCTAATTGGTTAATTAGTATCTTAAGTGAATTGTGCAGTAGATTCTATTAGTCAATTAAAATTGGTTAAGATGTGTTCTTGTTCTTAATTCAATTAATTAGTTATTCAAGGTTTCTTGTGGTTGCAAATTCCTTGTATAATTAATAAATTGAACCTTGGATGGTTATTCAAGAATCTTTATAGGGAATACACTAAAAAGCAAGGAATTAATTCCAAATTTGGTAAACTAAACCAAGGGCAAGGATAATTGAATTCTAGGGAGTCCAATGCAAAGCTAGCTACCATATTCTTTTAATTGTTCACCTCATTTAGTTTTAAATTCTTTTGATTTTTGTCAATTAAATTTAGTTCAATTAAATTCTAGTACTTCAACCCCAAAATAAGTTTCAAGTAGCAATACTTAGGATACCCCTTCCATAAACAAATTAAGGCATAAACTCCAAGGGAGATGACCTAGGATTGCACCATTAACTATAAAATTTATTTCGCTTCCTAGTTTTATTTGAGATTGCACGACACAATCGTCATGACCACTAGAATGCAATTTGAGAATGTAATGCTAAGTTATGCTTCTTGAAAGTTTGATGTGAGTATGTATAATTGCATGTGGCATAGCGAAAATGAGAGGCATGGAGTTTAGAACCATTTGGGCAGCTTACATAAGTCTTAATTATGCTTTTAGACTTGCCAAAGAGGTGCCAAACCCCTAGGAAAGCCATTTGGATATTTTGGTATCCTATATGGAGCCAAATTTGATTATAATGGAACCCTATGTCACTTTTTATCCAAATGAGCTCTTCTTGATCTGAGATTTGGCATACAATTAAAGTTTGTTGAGAGATTTTTGGAAAGTTAAAGAACAGAATTTTTGGAGGTCTAGAGAATATTTGATGAATTTTCAAAGTTGAGAATTTTTTTAGTTTTAGTCATGTCACTGTTCATACTGGTTTGAAAATAAAATCTGTCACACAGGGCTCAAATGATGTCCAATTGCCACAAAATTTTATACAAAGAAACTAGACATTCCTAGTGACTTGTGCCAACTAAAAGCTCCTCATTTGGATGTCTAGAGAGGGAGATATGAATTTTCAAAGAAACTATCCAGTATCACGAATTCCAGCTGACCTCTGTTACTGTTTGATTAGATTTCGAGCCCTGGGCATACCTGAATTGGTCTGGAGTTATTTTTTTCCTCTATCTAACATCTGCAGATTTTTAGATTGGTATCATTTGCATGGATTGAATTTTTGTGGAATAAATTGGACATTTTTGAAATTTGTTACAGAAATTTATGATAGCACTAGTGGATAGCCTAACATCTAGACTTTTTCGAATGTCAAACATCCATATGCTTGGCCAATATCCACAAGAATTTCTTAAAGAATGGGTGAGGCAAGTCCAATATCTACAAGAAATTAGGTGAGGCCAATCCACTTGTTTGACAAGCCTTTGTATGCTATGTATGACTTTCTCAAATGAAGAAAATGCCTTTTGAATGTTTGCACATGTCAACATGACCATACAAGCATTTATAAGACTTATTTGCATCTTTTAATGGGAGATGAGGTATTAGAATTTTTTGAATCTCATCCCCTCCTCTCCAATGATCTAACATGCTTGGTGGACCAAGTGGGTAAGGTAATGGAAGCTAACCACCTTAAAGATGAGAAGATGACATGAAAATGCTTGAATTTTACTACTTTAAGGCTATACAAATGGAAAAAGATGTAACCAATAGATGTATATGTATTATGATGTTATGAACACATGTAATTATGATAATATGTTATGTATAAATGAGAGAATGTATTATGTGATCACTAGAATGCAATTTGAGCATGTTATGGCATTGTAGCTTCTTGAATGGTATTATGGAATTATGTATAAGTGTGAGTGAGATGGCCAAAATGAGATGCATGAGGGTTGGGGCCATTTGGGCAGCTCACACAAGTCCTAATTATACTTTTAGACTTGCCCAAGATGTGCCAAACCCCAAGGAAAGTCATTTGGACATTTTGGTATCTCATATGGAGCCAATGAGCTCTTCTTAATATGAGATTTGACATGAAATTAGAGCTTGTTGAGAGTATTTTGGGAGACTAAAGAATAGAATTTTTAGAAGTCTAGAGAATATTTGGTGAATTTTCAAAGTTGGCAAATTTTCTAGTTTTGGTCATGTCACTGTTCACTCAGGTCTAAAAAAGAAATCTGTCACATAGGGCTCAAATGATGTCCAATTGCCATAAAATTTTATTTAAAGAAACTAGACATTTCTAGTGACCTGTGCCAACTAGATGAACCTCATGTGGATGTCTAGAGAGGGAGATATGAATTTTTAAAAAATCTGTCTAGTATCAAGAACTCTAGTCGATCTCAGTTACTGTTTGATTACGTTTCAAGGTCTGGACATATCTAAGTTGGTCTAGAGTTATTTTTTTCCTCTAGCTAACATCCACAGCTTTCTAGATTGGTATCATTTGCATAGATTGGATTTTTTTGGAATTAATTGGACATTTTTAAAATTTACTACAGAATTCTATGACAGCACTAGTGGACAGCCTGACTTCTGGACCATTTCAAATGTCAAACGTCCTCTATGTTGGATGTTATGGTTTAAACATATTTTAAACATAAAGTAGACATGTGTAGCTTTCTAGAATGGCTAAGAATGCATGATTTTAATTTTTTTAGAATTAGTTATAATTTTTCAAAGTTATGATAGAAATGAGGACAAATCTGGCCAAAATTATATATGTGTATTTTAAGCTTCCCTTTGAGTTCCACGAGATGTAGGCCACTTTTGATGATGCAAATGAGTTGTATTTATGTAATTAAATATGATAATATGATGTATGAGCTCACATTGTCTATGTGACACCAAATGAAATTTTTATACGTGACGCAATGCTAAAATAATTAATATTTTTAATGCCTTTTTCTTTGAGAATTTTTATGATTCTTGGAAATGAGTTATTTAAAGGCATGAGATGAGCTAGAAATTATGGTGTTACACTTAGAGTTTGCATTCAAGATAGGAAAGTTAGACAAAATTTAGGGGTTCATATTAGAGAGTATATTTGTCACATCCCACAAATTTAAGTGCGTTGGCATAGAAGATAGACAATCCCCCCTACCACAAGTCTATTTCTATTGACATCTTACTCAAAATTTAGAGAATATCTCCAAGTTGTAACTTCATATAATAAAACTATGGATATCACTTCTGAATCATCTTTATACAAAAAATATAAGTTTTTAGATGACTTTTGTAGAAATTTTGGTAGAGTCTCCTCCGTAATTTAGACCTCCCAATATTTCTACAATCAGCCAGCTAAAACAATACATCCAAAAAAAAACATCTAGTATTAATTCAAACCAATAAATAAACTTATGGAATTGGGGATACCCTATCTATGATTCAGTGGAGCTACACTCTACAATGTTCAGAACAAAATAGATTACATGGATATGAACAAAATGCACCCACATGGGTAACTACGGGCTCGCCAAAAGAAATACACAGAATATCAACTACTAGTAAGCTCTGAGGGTGGACTATGGTCTACACCGCTATATGAATTTTTTTTTAAAAAAGAGGTGAGTTTGTCACTCAATGAATAAATAATGCCAACCCTTAATAGAAGGGACAAGGCATGAAAAAAAAACATATAATGCATGAAGCATGCCTTTATGCAAATCATTTCTTAAAGTACACCAGAAGCATCTAAGCAGAACCAATTGAAACAGATGCAGAGCACATAGCTTGCGAGAAAAATAACCACAAACACAAAGCATTCTGCTTGCGAATACAAAACAAATCCACACAGGGCTAGCAACACCCCTGCTAACTAGGGTATAGATCATGGTACACCATGGCTAACAACTATTGCTGTTAGCTACAGGGTTATGAGCAGATAATCTCTTAAAGTAATATGTTTCTCAAATTAGCATCTTAGGCAGAGCATCTTCCACATAAGTTCAATATCAGAGTTTTCAAATAACTCAAACATACTTAAATTTGCAAAATTTTATGTTCAGATCAATTTCCAATAACATACGTATGCTGAAGCATTTAAATATGTAACTCCATAAATAGATTATCAAAATTTAGAACACTGCAAGAAAATTTAGTAACAAAATAATGAATACTAGTTACTCATGGTCCGCATTACTTACTCACCTTTCAAGATGATACAGAAATTCCCTGCTCACTCCTCAACTATGACTCAATCTTCTGAATATTCTATAATACCCGTTTAGCAGATTTTAGAGTTTTGATAACTACAATTTATCTCATAAAGAACTTATCTTGTTTTAAAAAAAAGTTTCCATATCTCGCGAGGTAGAAGCATGGATAAGAACGAGCAAGAATAAAATACACACTTCATATGGCTAAAAATCCCCTTTTTTTATGAATAAGAGAATAGTTATGCCCCTTCATAATATCATTAGCTTGCTCTATTTGATTGAGATTTGAAAACAAAAAAAAAAAAGAGAAAGAAAAAAATAAAAATAAAATTTAAACTATGATTTCGTTAAATTTCATTGACATCTTATCCTTCATTGCCTTCTAGTACACTATATATTTCCAAATGACTAATTCCACCTTTCTCCTCCTCAATTTTATGCCTTCTGTAGCCCACATAACACACACATACATATATATAATAGCAGGGTTTAGGCTTTCCTTGAACGCATTTTTTCAAACCTCCTAAGGAGCTACCATGTTCTACGCCTAAAAGTTAAGATTCATTCAAAGGAAGAAAGAAAAATGAAACCACATTAGTCTTAGGCCCTTACCTCCCTTAATCCACAAAGAAGCTCGAAGCAAAAGCCAAAAAAATAGGGAAGGCTCACACTATACGATGGCTGTCCATCCGATTAGCAGAACACGATGAAGAGAAGCCTATTCTGCATAAGTGAAAGTGGGCAAGTAAGAAGCACAAGGGAACTTAGTTTTGTAGCAGAAAATTCGTGCAGAAAATGATAGCAATAACGCTGAGGGAGGATCGAAAATAAACTCCTACATAATAGAAACCATGATTGCTCTAATTAGGAATCATAATCTTACATCGAATTTTTCTTGGTCTGCACACCACTTCCACTAGCTCGTTTCTTATAGGAAAGACACACAACAGCGCCGAAACCAGAGAATGGGAGAAAGTATTAAAACAGAACTCAAATAATGAAGTAGCACATAGCAGGTCTGAGGAACGAGCTTACACAAGTTAATATCGCTGTTATGGAGCAACAAAAACAGACATGGCAGCAAGGAGAGACACGACCAGAAATGAAGATCCAAGAGGGAGCAACTTACGGTGAACATCAAAGAGATACAGACGCCTTTGGGTGTGCTTCTGCTACTTTCTCTGATTGAAAGGATGGAGGTTGGTGAGCTACGTGTTACTAAGTTCCAGAGGGGCAAAAGACCTAAAACCCAAGCTTTAGTCCAGCAGATAAGGGCATATAAGGAATAACCAAAAAATGACAGAAGATTAAAAAAAAAGGGACGCTGGGCTGCTTCAGGATTTGACCACAGAGCATGGGATATCAAATTTCATTTAGCTGCCACTAAACCAAAGATACCCTCTACTAAGGTTATTCTTTAATAAGTATATAAAGATCTTGGGTCTTTACATTCTCCCCCCTTAAAAAAAAATTTGGTCCCCCGAATTCATATATGTATATACTAACCTTAGTTCTCAAATAAATAAGGATACTTTGCATGCATTTCACTTTCTATCCCCCATGTAGCCTCTTCTGGTGCATGGTGATGTTATAAGACCTTCACTGACATAATCTCCTTGGAATGTAACTTCTTCATTTGTCTATCTAAGATTGCCACAGGAGTTTCTTCATAAGTTAAACCTTCACCCAAAGAAACCTCTTGATTTTGCAACACATGAGAGGGATCAGGTTGATACTTCCTTAACATTGAAACATGAAATACTGGGTGAATATTGGATAACTCAGGTGGCAACGCCAGCCGATAGGCTACCAATCTGTCTGCTATGAGCTGCTACCAATCTTTCCCTGATGAATTTTACTTTTCTAAGGCATCTTGCACTAACTCAGGGCCTAGCGATTTAGCTTCTCCAACTTCAAACCATCCAATGGGAGATCTGCACCGTCTCCCATACAATGCCTCGAAGGGTGCCATATGTATGCTAGTTTGATAACTATTATTATAAGCGAATTCCACCAATGATAAATAGTTATCCCAGCTACCACCAAAGTCCATAACATATAACCTTAACATATCTTTTATTATTTGTATAGTCCTCTCCGATTGCCCATCAGTCTGAGGATGAAAGGCAATGCTAAGATCTAATCGGGTACCCATAGCCTCTTGAAAGGCTCTCCAAAACTTAGAAGTAAATTAGGGTCCTCGATCAGAAATTATAGACATTGGAACACCATGAAGTTTCACTATTTCATTTATGTAAAGCTGTGCATATTTTGCAACATTGTACGTTGTTTTTACAGGGAGAAAATGAGCTATTTTAGGGAGTCTATCCACAATCACCCAGATAGAATCGTAACCCCTTACTGTTTGGGGTAGTCCCATTACAAAGTCTATAGTAACGCTTTCCCACTTCCGCTCGGGTATCTCTAGTCGTTGATGTAGTCCTGTAGCTTTCTGATGTTTTACTTTAACTTGCTGACATGCCAAACAAAGAGAAATGAAATTCACTATATCTCTCTTCATGCCTTCCCTTCCCATCAGTACACTTACTTTAAATCTTGATACATCTTTGTAGAACCTGGATGGATGGTATACTGGGAACAATGAGCTTCTTCCATAAGTTCTTTCCTCAAATCTTCCACATTTGGCACACACAATCGAGTATCAAACCATAAAACTCCATTTGAATCTAAAATGAATTCATTTTTCTTTCCACTTTTGACCTCATCCACCAATTTACATATCTGTGCATCCTTGACCTGGGCAGTTTTCAATCTTTCAAATAGAGGTGAACGAAGCTGTACATGGGCTAAAAATAATCTTGGCTCTTTAATTTCAAATGGGACTCCCAACCCTTAATCTTATGAAGATCTACTATCAGTGGCCTTTTTGTCCCCACAATATGGCTTAAACTCCCCATGGATTTCCTGCTCAAAACATCGCCACCATATTAGCCTTACCTGGGTGATACAAAATAGTACAATCATAATCCTTAAGCAACTCCATCTATCACCTTTGCCTTAGATTTAGATCTCGCTGTTGGAAGATATATTTAAGGCTTTTATAATCTATGTAAATTTCACATGTCTCACCATATAAATAATGCCTCCAAATTTTGAGAGCAAAGACCATTGCTGCCATCTCTAAATCATGAGTTGGGTAATTCTGCTCATGCTTCTTAAGTTATTTAGAGGCATAAGTAATCATGTGATCATGTTGCATCAATACACATCCTAAGCCTACCTTAGAAGCATCACAGTACACAACATAATCCCTAGACCCCAAGGGTAATGTCAAAATTAGTGCAAAAGTCAAACAATTTTTCAATTTATGAAAACCCTCTTCACATGCCTTAGACCACTGAAATTTTACATTCTTCTAGGTTAATCTTGTTAATGGCACAGCTATTTTAGAAAAGTCTTTAACAAACTGACGATAATAGCCTGCTAAGCCCAAGAAACTACGAACCTCTGTAATTGTAGTAGGTCTCAGCCATTTTTGAACCGCTTCCACTTTACTTGGATCTACTTGCACCCTATTTTTTTCTAGCCAAAACTGACTTTTAAAAAATTTAGCATATAATTGGTGTTCCCTTAACACTTGTAACGCCACTCTTAGGTGCTACTCATGCTCTTCATAGCTCTTAGAATAAATCAAAATATCATCAATGAAGACGATAATGAATCGGTCCAGAAATGGCTTGAACACTCGATTCATCAAGTCCATAAATGCAGCTGGGGCATTGGTTAACCCAAACGACATCACTAAAAATTCATAATGACCATACCGAGTTTGAAAAGTGATTTTAAGGATGTCTTCACCTCTTATTCGTAGTTGATGATAACTCGATCTTAAGTCAATTTTTGGGAAACATTGAGCTCCTTGTAACTGATCAAATAGATCATCTATACGAGGCAAAGGATACTTATTCTTCATTGTCACTTTGTTCAGCTATCTGTAATCCACACATAAGCCAAGATAACCATCCTTCTTCTTAACAAAAAGTACAGGAGCGCCCTAAGGGGACGTACTAGGGCGAATAAAACCCTTATCCAACAAGTCTTGTAATTGATTCTTTAATTCACTAAGCTCTAGGGGCGCCATTCTATAAGGAGGAATAGATATAGGCTGAGTACCTGGTAGTACATTAATACAAAATTCAATTTTCCTTTCAGGAGGTAACCCTGGTAATTCCTTGGGGAAAATATCAGGGAATTCTTTTACCACTGGAACCTGTTCCAATATTGGGACTTATACTTCCATATCTCGAACCATCGCTAAATATTCTTGACACCTCTTTTTCAAGAGCCTTTGAGCTTCTATAATGGATATTAAATTGTTTGGTACTTTACTTTGATCACCTTGAATGATAAGGGGAGGTTTATTGGAAAGTTACATCTCACTAACTTAAGATGACAATCCACAACTGCATAGTAGGACGCTAACCAATCCATTCTAAGTATTACATCAAACTCTGCTATTGCAAGTACTATCAAATCAACTAGTGTCTCACAATCGGCCAATGTAATCACACAAGCCTTATACACCCATTCAACCATTACAGATTCCCCCACTAGGGTTGTAACAAGTAGCGGGCACTCTAATTTTTCAGAGTCCTTACCAATCTTCTTTGCAAAATAGGGAGATATATAGGAATGTGTAGAGCCAGGATCAAATAATAAGTAAGCAGCGTACGAACATACTGTAAGTGTACCTGTTACCACAGCATTGGATGCTTGTGCACCCTGTCTATTTAGTGCAAAAACCCGAGCCTGAACCCATCCTACAGTCGTCTGACCTTTGCCTACTATTGCCCCACTGCTGCTACCTCGATCACTCTGAACAGTAACTACACCAGTAAATGGAGTCCCTGTTGAGAATTGCCTAATGGGTCGAACTGATCCCTGACTAGAATCAGGGTAATGCTGAGGATAATCTCTCACCAAATGTCTAACTTGACCACAATGAAAACATGCTCCTGTCTCTCTATGGCAAGCGCTTGAATGTATCTTTCCATAAATGGAACAGGGACCTCTAGATTGACGAGATGGAGTAGAAATTAGGGTAGACATTGTGCTAACACCTCAGAATGGTGCTTTGTGCCTGTCAGTACCAGCAAAAAATGAAGTCAGAGATCTTGTGAAGGCTTGAGTAGGTCTCTGATGACTCTGAGGTCTAAGACCATGAGAAGACCTAGCTACAAAGGAACTACCTCCCTGTCTCCCTTCACTATTGCGCTTCCTCTTTCTCTAAGAAGTGTCCTCCTCCTTATCTCTTATCTCTATCATACGTACACAATCCCTTGTGGCTAAATATGAAGGAAAGAGGTTCATCTGTGGAGTAATCATCCTATACAACATACAAGGTAGCCTATTCATAAATCATTTGATCCTGTCTCTCTCAGTAGGGACTAAATGTGGCACATAGCGAGACAACTGTGTGAAATAGATATCATAATCAGAAACACTCATGCCTGTAATTAATTTCAAACCCTCGAATTCTTTGGCCCTAGCATCCCAGACACGCTGTGGCAAGAAATGATCCATAAAGAGTCCCCTAAATTCTTCCCATAGCATTAGGGGGGATCCGATTAGCCTCTCCCCCAACAAAGTCTGATACCATATGTAAGCTACATATTGCAATTGAAACCCGACAAACTCAGCTGATTTCGCACTTGAGCAACTCAAAGCTCTGCATATCTTCTCAATACCATCAATAAATTACTGGGGATCCTCTTGAATTTTTGTTGTAAAATAAGTGGGAGGCTTTAATTTTAAAAATCGGGAAAGAGTTACTGGAACCTCTCTCTCCTACCCTATCTGCAGGTGAGGCCTGCCTAGGGGGTTGAATAGTCTCTTGACCCCTACCCTGACCTCGACCACGACCTCTGATAGGAGGGGTAGTTTGTTAGGCTGATGCATTTGCAGAAGCCTTATCTGCAGCAGTTAATCTATTAACTGAACGAATTATGGAAGGCATATCCACACTATAACAAAATAACAAACATTCAGATCATTCTCTAGATTATAAGTAGGATGAACCATGATCACATTCAACAAGATAACATACTTGAAAGAATAAATTGAGACACCCTATAAAGTTTTCAGTGGCACCTCAAGTATAGTTACGCCTGGGTTCATAACCATAATTGAGATCCCACCGAAAACACTTACTCTACAGGACTACAAAAAGACCTAAGCTCTGATACCAACTGTCACATCTTATAAATTTAAGTGCGTTGGCATAGAAGATAGACAATCCCCCTTACCACAAGTCTATTTCTATTGACATCTTACTCAAAATTTAGAGAATATCTCCAAGTCATAACTTCATATAATAAAACTATGGATATCACTTTTGAATCATCTTTATACAAAACATAATTTTTTAGATGACTTTTGTTGAAATATCAGCAGAGTCTCCTCTGTAATTTAGACCTCCCGATATTTTTACAATCAGCCAGCTAAAACAATACATCTAAAAAATACATCTAGTATTAATTCAGACCAATAAATAAACTTTTAGAGATTGGGATATCCTATCTATGATTCAGTGGAGCTACACTCTACACTATTCAGAACAAAATAGATTACATGGATATGAACAAAATGCACCCACATGGGCAACTGCGGGCTCGCCAAAAGAAATGAACAAAATATCAACTACTAGTAAGCTGCTGAGGGTGGACTAGGGTCTGCACCGCTATCTGAAAAAAAATTTAAAAAAAAAGAGGTGAGTTTGCCACTCAATGAATAAGTAATGCCAACCCTTAATAGAAGGGACAAGGCGTGAAAAAAAAATATAATGCATGAAGCATGCCTGTATGCAAAGTACACCAGAAGCATCTAAGCAGAACCCATTGAAATAGACGCAGAGTATACAGCTCACGGGGAAAATAACCATAGACACAAAGCATTCTGCTTGCGAAAACAAAACAAATCCACGTGTAGTGGCTACCCACACGGGGCTAGCAATACCCCTGCTAGCTGGGGTACAGATCATGGTGCACCATGGCTAACAACTACTGCTGTTAGCTACAAGGTTCTGAACAGATAACCTCTTAAAGTAATACGTTTCTCAAATTAGCATTTCAGACAAAGCATCTTTCACATAAGTTCAATATCAAAGTTTTCAGATAATTCAAACAGACTTAAATTTGCAAAATTTTATGTTCAGATTAATTTTTGGTAACATACATATGACTAAGCATTTAAATACGTAACTCCATAAATAGATTATCAAAATTTAGAACACTACAAGAAAACTTAGTAACAAAATAATGAATACTAGTTACTCACGGTCCGCATTACTTACTCACCTTCCAAGATGATACAGAAATTCCCTGCTCACTCCTCAACTATGACTCAATCTCTTGAATACCCTATAATACCCGTTCACTAGATTTCAGAGTTTGGATAACTACAATTTATCTCATAAAGAACTTATCTTGTTTTAAAAAAAAGTTTCCATATCTCGCGAGGTAAAAGCATGGGTAAGAACGAGCAAGAATAAAATACGCACTTCATATGGCTAAAAATCCCCCTTTTTTATGAATAAGAGAATAGTTATGCCCCCTCACAATATCACTAGCTTGCTCTATTTGATTGAGATTCAAAAACAAAAAAAAAAGTGAAAGAAAAAAAGAAAAATAAAATTTAAACTATGATTTCGTTAAATTCCATTGACATCTTATCCTTCATTGTCTCCTAGCACACTATATATATATATATATATATATATATATATTTCCAAATGACTAATTCCACCTTTCTCCTCCTCAATTTTACACCTTCTGTAGCCCACATAACACACACATACATATATATAGCAGCAGGGTTTAGGCTTTCCTTGAATGCATTTTTTCAAACCACCTAAGGAGCTACCATGTTTTACGCCTAAAAGCTAAGATTCATTCAAGGGAAGAAAGAAAAATGAAACCACATTAGTCTTGGGCCCTTACCTCCCTTAATCCACAAAGAAGCTCGAAGCAAAAGCCAAAAAAAATGGGGAAGGCTCACACTATAAGATGGTTGTCCATCCGATTAGCAAAACACGATGAAGAGAAGCCTATTCTGCATAAGTGAAAGTGGGCAAGTAAGAAGCACAAGGGAACTTAGTTTTATAGCAGAAAATTCATGTAAAAAATGAGAGTAATAATACTGAGGGAGGATCGAAAATCAACTCCTGCATAATAGAAACCATGATTACTCTAATTAGGAATCATAATCTTACATGGAATTTTTCTTGGTCGGCACACCATTTCCACCAGCTCGTTTCTTATAGGAAAGACACACAGCAGCGCTGAAACTAGAGAATGGGAGAAAGTATCGAAACAGAACTCAAATAATGAAGCAGCACATAACAGGTCTAAGGAACGAGCTTACCCGAGTTAATACTGCTGAAATGGAGCAACAAAAATAGACATGGCAGCAAGGAGAGACGCAAACAGAACCGAAGATCCAAGAGAGAGCAACTTATGGTGAACAGAAAGGAGATACAGATGCCTCTGGGTGTGGTTCTACTACTTTCTTTGATTGAAAGGATGGAGGTAGGTGAGCTACGTCTTACTGAGATCTAGAGGGGTAAAAGACCTAAAACCCAAGCTTTAGTCTAGCAGATAAGGGCATATAAGGAATAAATGAAAAATGACAGAAGATTAAAAAAAAAAAGGGATGCTGGGCTGCTTCAGGATTCGAACATAGAGCATGGGATATCAAATTTCATTTAGCTGCCACGAAACCAAAGATACCCTCAACTAAGGTTATTCTTTAATAAGTATATAAAGATCTTGGGTCGTTACAATATTGGTTTACATAAATAATTATACATGCTAGTTGACTAGAAAAAAATATTTAATCCATATTGATTATAATTTTAGGTGGTATTAGATAGACATTTTTAATTGGAATTCCACTTTGAGCAATAGGAAATAGAGACCTTTATGGTGAGTGTATAAATAGCATTGTGTCATTTTCATTTTATTCCATGTTATTTTTCTTAGCCCAAACATCAATTTATGATTTATAGCTTAGCATTTTTGGGGAAACAAAATCTATATTTTCAAAACTTCAAATTAGGTATTGTGATGTAAGTGTAGGTGTGTATACATATTTATATAGAGAAATAATAAATAAATTAATAGGCAAATAGATAATTAAAATGTGATAAAGATATGTACTTGTAGAATGCAAAGAAAGGAATTGGGAAGGTGAAAGTAGTTATATGTGTGTGTTATGTTTATTTTTATTTTCTGTGTTTTATAGTAACTCTATTAATTATTTATTCTTTTTATTACTTTGTTGATTCATTGTTTCACTTCTAGTTACCTAAAATGCTATTTTATTGAATGTTATTATCTATTTCCCTCTTTTAAAATAATGTTATTATCTATTTCCATGTTTTACTTTTAGTTAGGATCCTATAGCCATTAGTAGAAGTAACGGCTTAGGTGCCTTAAAATGAGTTGTTATTTTGTGATAGTACTACGATGTAATGTATCCAATGTAATGACTTGAGATGCTTGATGCATACTATAAAAATGTTAAGATGTGATGTGTTCAATGCAATGATAAGAGATATGGTGTTGTGGTTTGATAGTGCAGGGGCACATGGTAGTTTTGTTTCTTCTTATGATGCTCTTTTCTGTGATACTTTCTTAATATTTAGAAATTTGGATTTTATTTGAGAATTTCTTGTTTTCTAAATTATTGCTTTTCATTTTAGCTATAAAATAAAATATTGCTTAAATTATTTGTTAACTATTCAATTTTTAAAAATTCTAAAATGTGCTTGTTTTCTTTCCACATATTTTGTTATTTATATACTCACTAAGCTAGTGATAAACTTATTCCCTTCTTTTGTTATTTTATAGTCCAACAGGCAAGAGCATGAGATGATTTAGAAGCTTGCATGCTACTAGACACATAGATCATATGCTTAGTCTTGTGCAGTTGGTGTCAGATTCCATGATATGGTGGCATATAGGTGTGGGAGCACTTTAGGGATGATATATCTTGTGTCTTTTGTGGGGCCCATTATGGCCACTTTGAACATGTGCATATATTGTTTATAATTTCTTGATAAAAAATATATTCTATTAAATATAACCTAATATTACTGGTATTGATGCTAGATTAAACTGTTGTGCAGGTTGGGATGTCTGACTTTTAGGGGAGGTGTCGTTGAATTTCTGACAATTCCAAAGTAAATTATATATGAATGTGTATTTCTAGCACATGTGGGGTGTATGTGATGGCTTAATAATTTAGATCCTTGAGGCTTGCTAAGCTAGGCTAATCATTAGATTGGGTTAGCTTATACACCAGTCATGGCTTAAAAATTGGGTTGTGACACCAATGCTCTGTTTGGTTGGTGAAGGGAATGCAAAATGTGAGTATGTGGGGGTAGGTGAGATAAGAAATGACTGTTTTATCTCTACTTTTAAAAAGATGATTTGATAGATAAAATAATAAGTATAAGGGCATAATTAGACATTACACAAGCTATGTAAAGGGAATACGATCACGACACGGTGAACCAAATAGAGCCCAAGTGTGCATTACAATGCCCCTTATGCCCACCCACCACACATATAGATGTGGGGCTTTGTGCTACCATCATAAAGAAATAAAGTTGTACCCTGACTAGTAGTTATAACTTTTGGTCTAGTGGTAAATGCTTGATCCTAACAAGTGCTATTAGTGTGAGGTCATAGGTTTGAGTCCCCTAGGTGTCACTAAGGGGGGAGATTGTTGGCCTTTTAGGGACTAGCTATCACCTTATGAACTTGTTGCATGAATAGGAGTAGAGAGGGACATTGCTTATCTTTATGCCTTACATTAATTAAGGGTCTATTTGGCACACCATATTAGGTCTAATAAGATAAACTAATACAATACATTATGAATTTATCAGTTGTTTGATGTAGATTGAGAAATTAGTATGTAATGGTGTTGATTTGAAGCAATATTTTTAAAATTGGACCGATTATTGAACCAGTGGAGATATTAGTTCTTAGTTTATTAGTTTGACCATGGTTGAACTTCGTCTAACAGGTAATAATTAAATATATATTTAAAATTTTATATATTACAAAATTTTAATGTAATAAATGAATACTAATAAATTTTAAATATTAAAGAAAATGAAGGAGTAATTTTGGCTAAACACCTTGACATATGAGTGAGATGCTATTAGGAAATAGAGTATGATGGAAAACAAGCTTTGAAGATGGCCAAGTACATGTTTTTTGTTTCTCTTATATTCTCTTTTCTTTAAATTTTTCTGTTTCAACCTTTTCTTTCTCGTACTACTTTTTATTTTCACTTTTTCAAATATGTCCAAAATGAAATAAAAAAGAATTTAAGAAAAAAAATTTCAAAACTAGTTGAACCTTGAACTTGTTTAGTTTTAACTATTTTAGCTAGTTTTTGATTGGTTCAATTGGTTCTTGACTGAATTTTTGGCAGGCTAGTTTTATGGGTCAACTGAACTAGTTCAATGACTAATTCAGCAATTTTAGATTGATTCAGTTTTGATAACAGTGGTTTGGTGTGAAGGTGGTAGTAGTTTATGGGTCAAATTGCATTTAAAATATTGGAGGATTGGATGAAAAAAAAAGTCTTGGAGTTGAAATTGAATTAGAAGTGATGCCTAAGGTTTCTTTTATAATCTTTATTGTAGAATTCAGAATATGCATTTACTTGCAAAATCTTCAAAAAACAAAGATAAGAAAGCAAAGGAGTGACACCTATCTTGTTGTTAATGTAATTGAAATGTTTGATGTTGATGATGGTGGTCAGTGAAGTAGTATAAGTGGGGGCTAGTGGAGGTTGGTGGTTATGGATTTGTAAGAGGTCTATGAGCTAAGGAGGTTAGGATTGTAAATAAAATGAATTCACAATAATAGGGCTACTTGGGGAAATCCCTGTCATTGTTGTTGTTTCTCTTATACTTTTTCAAGAATTAGTACTTGCTATTTTATGAAACTACCAAATTGGCTCCTTTTAGATTGGACCTTAATTACTTGTATATCTATATCATGGTTTATAATAGCCTAAAAATCTAAAAACTCATTGCTATAATTTCTCTTATACTTTTTCAAGAATTAGTACTTGTTATGTTATGAAACCACCAAATTGGCACTTTTTAGATTGGACCTTAATTACTTGTGTATTTATATCATGGTTTACAATAGCTAAAAATTTAAAAATAGAGAAGTCATAAGTAAAACATACCTCCATTGTTAATAACATATGGGATTGATCAAGGAGTCCTCCTCTTCCTTTTGCTTGTGGTTGTTATGAATAGTCATAACCTTCTTGTTCATTTCTGTCACTAGAAAAGGAGGAAATTAGTGGCATTCAGAATCCTAGGCATGTTTTTGTTGTACATAAGCTTATTAGCTAAAGAAAAAAATGGATGCTTGTTTAAAAATGCACAATTTGGTTTAGGACTTAGACAGAGAAAAACAAATTCATAGGCACAATGCCACTACAAAACATCGAGAGGAAGCTATTAGGTTGCATGATGGTGACATTCAAGATATCACTTAATCATTATTTATGAACCAAAATAAGAATATGGCAAAATTTACTCTATATGAAGGTTGATATCAAGAAAGAAATCAAAAAGAGATGTGTTAGCTACTAGTATAAACAAGTTTGTTAATAAGCTTGTGGAAATTGTTTGAAAATAAGATGGGTACCATGGTTGAAAATGTCAAGTTTATAGCTAAAAGTGTGAAGGTTGTGGAAGACATTTATGATAATTCAAGAGCTATTGTTCATGAATTGATGAAATTGAAGGACCTCTCACCTAGAGAATGCAATATGGTTGGTTATTTACTTATGTCGAACTTCCCTTTAGTGCATTTAATTTCAAGGTTTGAAGGTGAACATAAAGTTTAGATTGTGAATGATTGCTTAAAGTTAACTAATGAAGTTGGGCTTTACCAAAAAGAAAGACAAAAAAGGCTATTAAATGTATATAACAGGCATGAGTTTTGTTTCCTTAGCCCTTGAGGACTTTTATTTCTTCAAAAATTAGTATAGTGTAACATTTTTGGATAAATATAGTATATATATATATTTAAGTTGATGTACTTTGAACCATCGTATAAAATGTGTTTATCATTCAATACTTTAATTTTCTTTGTTGTCAATAAAAAGGAAATAGGTTAGAGCATTTGCTACAAACATTTACTTTTTTTTTAGGGGTTAAGAATTGATGGCTTTATCATTTCAAATATTGATAAAGAATAAATTTGCAATTAAAAATGAAACATGAGGATGCCTAGGCAGAAAGTAGAATTCATTGATAATACTAACAAAATTTAAATTTTTTTAAAGATTAATATGTTTTGATTTTGATAAATTAAAAAAAAACTCAAGTGCTAAAATTTAAAAATTTAAATCTTAAATTTTAAACCTTAAAAGCCTAAACTTATAAACCTTAAATCTCTAAAACCCAACACAAAATCCTAAACCTTTAAATCTAAAATTCTGAATCTTATAAACCTTGAACCTTAAACATATAAATTTTAAACTATCAATCCTAAATTGAAAGAAAATAAACACAATTTGAGTATTCTTTGAAGAGTATTTTTTATGGTAATAAAGACATACCTTGAAAAGTAAAAAGATCATTTAGAAGCTAGTTGGGCAACTAATTATATATTTAATTCTTAAAATTTATCCAAAATTTTAACTTAGTCTCTATATATTTTTTTAAATTAATTTTTATTTTCAAATTAGTCCTCAATGTTAAGATCCGCTATGATATTGTTACTTTGAAGCTAAGTTGGTTAACAGATTGTCGACATGTCACTATACAATGCTAATGTAGACTTTAAAGTTATATACTTGGTCTATATACTTTGCTCAAGTTTTCAATTTTGCCCAATAGTTTGCTTGATTTTTTACTCTGGTCCCAAATATGAAGGTAACTTTTCTATACCCATTGGACTTGTGGCTAATTTGAGATCATTTTAAAATAAAAGTTTGATTCTAAGCCTCTCTTTTGATTGCTATTTGAATTTGTTCTATTGTTCCCTATTGATCAAACATGTTTTGAAAAGATTATGGGGTATAAATATATGGTTAAGATAAGTGGGCTAATAAATTATGTTTGTCTATAGAGGGAGAAAACGTTTAATGTAAGTTTGCAACTAAATTTCTTAGGCAAAATAAAAATTAACACATGGGTGCACAAAAGTACTTCAAAATTTATTTGCACGTCTTTTTCCTACAATTTGTGAAAACAACTTGGCAATTGACACACCATACTTATAAGATATATTGATAAAAGATTTCCACATTTCTACAAAGTAAAAACTCCTAAAATTTAGAGTGGATATTGAATTCACATGCCTTCATATATCTACTTCACTGAAAAACAAAAAACAAGTATACACTATGGAGACAATATTGAGGGAGCTTTACTAAGATTTCTTTCTCTATGTACGTGGCACCCTTTTTGATAACACATTGTAATTTTTAGTAGACTTATGCTTTCATTTGGTCGGAGAAACTTACAAGCTTAATTACAATTTTAATACATTAAATGTTTCTTGAATAGTTTCAACACAAATTTACTTATAATACACTTTTGGATGTCTATTGTAGATGTTTACAATTTAAAATTTAGACAAAATTTAGGGACTAAATTGAAACATAAACAAGCTATAAGGACCAAATATATAATGTTTAAGTCCAATTCAGCATTGTTTGGTGTCACATTGATTATTTGTTAATGATGTTAATTTTAAAGTAACAAGGGGGATCCTAATGTTAGGGACTAAATTGAAAATGGCAACAAAGTATAGGAATTAGTTTGAAAGAAAAAGTTATAGAAACCAAATTGAAATCTCAGGTAAATTATACACACCAAATGTATAATATCCCTTTAATTTATTATTCTTATTAGCAAAAGTACTCTTATTTTAAAATGATAGAGAGATCAACAAATAAAATAGATAGATTGATGTTCCTTATCCATAGTACTTTATAATTTTAATGTACTTGCAAAAGTTTATTGGTAGATATATGATGTAAATAGAATCGATTAGCTCTTTATCCTTGTTAATTAGTGTTGGTGTAATTTTCTCAAAGACAATTAGCTAAATGGTTAAGATAACTTAGCTATGAAATTAGACTTAGAAACCAGTCTTCAATCCTTGATTTATGAGTCAATAGAGGAGATAAGATATAACTTTCCTAGAATAAGGGTCTCTTTTAAGTTTTAAACATAGCTAAGCTTATGATTGGAGTCTTGAAAGTATACAAATAGTAGAGCCAAAGAGTTTGTAAATGAAAATAATTGCTCATGAATTCAATAATAACAAACTATACAAACTTTGAATTAACAATAAAAGGGTTACAAAATAAGCTGACTACAACTTCACAAGAAATTGGGTTAGAAATAGTAAATAAAATAGTAAAGAAGGCTATAAGTAGAGCTCTAAACAAAGTGCATTTAAAAAAATGCAATTGGTGTTAGTCTCATTTACTGCTTGATATCCATGTGATTTTCTTTTCTGTGGCTTCCAATCTGCTTGTTTTCCATGTATATCCCAGCAAGTATCCTTTGTGCGACCATTGTGCTTGCAATGATCAGACCATAGCTTCCCTTTAGGGCCTTTGTTCCCTTAGTCAGAGTTTTAGCTAATAATAGTAGAGGATTATGATTTTTCTAGTGTCTCTTATTTTAACATAACTTTCCTCCTTGAAGCTTCTCTTTTGACTTTAGAAAAAACTTCTTGGGTGGATGGTAATAGAGAGTGACTTAGGATTCTACTTTTCACATCATCAATATTCTTATTTAGTCCAGCCAAGAATTGAAAAACCTTTTTTTTGTTCAATTCTTTTGTTGAACCTTGCTGCATCATCTGGATAGGACCATTCTTCCTCTGTATTCAGATCCAATTCTCGCCAAAGGGCTATCATTTCAAGCTAGTAGTCGGTAACATCTCTATCCCCCTATTTTAGTTGCCAAAGTTTTGTCTTTATCTCATATAATTGAGATACATCTTCACCATTAGAATAAGAATCACGATTGCCTCTCAAATTACGCTTGTTGTGGGTAGAAACATAAACATTCTCTTGATGGTTAGAATCATGGCATTAACAAGCCATGAAGACACCATATGGTTATTAGTTTGGCATTGATTTAGGGTAGCAGTGCTTGAAGGTTCCATTTTTTTTATTTCATCGGTGAGTAGGCCTAATTTTCCATAGCCTTTGAATGCAAGTTTCACGGCTTGGGCCCACTCCTGATAGTTTTTCCCATTTAATTTCTTAGCTATAATAAGAAGAAAAGATCTTTCAAAACTAGCAGTTGACCCAGAGGGACCACTAGTTTGGTGTAGATTTGATGTTGAGGATCCTTTGAGGTCAGAATTCATCCTTATCGATGATTCCCCTTTACTTGAATTCAACCCAGACGTTGAATTATTGTTCTTCGTGTTAGATTCTATTACTGAATCTTCAATATCTAATACCATGTGTAATACCTTAGCTCCCAAGCCTTCAAATCATATCTCATAGGCTTATCTTAACACATACTTAGCATATAATACACATTTGCATGAGAGTGACACTTTTAGGGACCATATGGACTTATACATTTCATTTTCTATCTATAACATATCCATTCAAATTAGAAACATCATAATTCATCTCAAGAATCTCGAATTTGGAACCACATTTCAAGAAAACCAAAACTTGCTTTTGGGTTGGTGTTTCAAATTTTTGATATGAATTTTGGAAATTCATAAATAATTCAAAAAAATTGAAATCATGCATATGATAGCTTTTTGGAAAGCTCTAGATGTTAAATAATGACTAAAAATAATTCTAGACTAAGACAATAGCATTAGCCCACGAAAAATAATAGAATAGTACATCAAGTTTGTTCTCAGACAGTTACAGGACTTGGAGCTTCAAAAAAATTTTTCTCTCTTTGTAGAGCTCCAAATGAGGTGCTTTTAGTAGGCATGGAAAGCTTATGTTGTCTAGTTTATACTTGTAAAATTTCATAAGCATTAGACTTTATTTGTCCCATAAGTGACACAAAAATGCAAGTTGATCATATGAACAAGCTAACCATATGAATAATAACTTTGACAATTCTATATAATTTAGTCAACTTTGAAAAATCATAATAAATTTTCTAGAGCTTCAAATTTAGTTCTCTTTAGCTCTGTGAAAAGCTCTAGATGAGAACTATTTGATGGCCAAATTTCATTCAAAAACTCATCCATTTGGTTAGAATCTGGTTTAACTTAAGAAATGGTCAATTTTGAAGTCCATAATGGGCTCATAAGGTATCAAATAGTTCTCTTATCATTCCATAGCCACTTAGGCACGTCCAAAAGTACAATCACAACATATAGGAGCATGTCAAATGATTTAAATCATCATAGAGCTCATTGTCACCTTGCCACTTGCATTTATACATATAGACATAATAGCATATGGGTGGCAAAAACTTATGTATTAATTCATTTGGCTCCAAAATGGATACATATATCATATTTACATATATTTAAACATGCTCAAAGGTCTACATCATATAGTTACAATTCTTGACATTAAAATGCCATCAAAATGCCTAATTTTCTACTTTATTACTAAAGTTCTATGCTTCAAGATGGTTGGCCTCCACTTCTTGATCCACTTGGTTCACCTAGATATGATTAGATATTTATGGGGGAAGAGTGAGATTCAAAAAATTTCAATGGCCTTTTACCCTTTCAAACATATATAATGGATGCAAATTCATGTCAAAAAATGCATGTATGATATTTAAGCTACTAGTAAACATACATAAAGCATTTTCCTTGGCATATGAGATCATACACATCAAACATAGGCTCTCAAGGGCATTGGTCTATCCTTACCTAACTTCTTTGGGAATTTTGGATTTACCTCACCCATTTTCAAGGGACTTTTGACTTAATCTCACTCTTCTTGAGACTTTGAGCTTTGTCTCATCCATTCCTAGAGACTTTTGGCTAATCCTCACCCATGCTAAGGGACTTTTGGTATAACTATACCTATTTAAGCCACTTTGCACACATAAACACCTTTCAAGAAATATAATAATACCATAACATGTAAACAATAGCTAGAAGCTTTTATCATAGTTCAAACATACATATAAGCATTCAAAGACAAGTAAACATCCAAATAATGCCTGTGAGAAAGGTTAGAGAGCTATCTTAAAATAAGAACACAAACTTTTCTCTTTAATTCTTCTTTCCCTTTTTGACCAAGCACATGCAACTAGGTGGCACTTGATTCTTTTGGCCTAGACACATCAAATAAGACATATTTCAATCATTGGAACAAGCTCTACCTTTTTACAAACTCTATGTAAGGCTCTTTATTCTAAGACACAATTATGGTTTCCATACAAGACACAATGAAGCAACTATTAGAATTCATGATCTTGGCTCCAATTTCTCCTTCTATCTAAGTCCCTTGACTCCATTTAGACTCCTTGGGATCATCACAAATTCATTTCAAGGAGTCTAGATACAAGTTGCTTCTTTATATCTTAGAATGGAGCCTAAACCTCTATCTCACAAATCATGCTTTCTAAATTTATTCCAAAGCTTCCTTTGGTGTTCATCTATTATATTAAGTCCCTTTCTAGCCTTAGAAGAAATTAAAACTTTTCCTAGGTGCATGGACTAGCTTAGGCTAAGACATGAGTAAACTTGTGAGCCCATGGAGTTGTGCAAATTTTCTTTAGAGAGTGGACATCTAGGAGGCTCCCTAGATGTCTTAAGAACCCATACACATTTTTAGACAACTAAAATTACCACTAAGAAGCTTCATATTGGCCAAGGTGCAACTAACTCCTTAGGTTTCACAACTTACATTCTAATGCTTTTCTTTTGAATTTAATGGCATAATTTTGTTTCTCATACTCTAAAACCTATGTTTCTTCCTTGGTTTTGGTCAGAACTCAATCCCTTTTAGGTATTCCATAGTTGGCCAAAACTCATACAAGGAAGAACAAGCAAAGAGTTGTAAGGAAAGCCATGGTTCTTACCTTGGTTTCAAAGTTTTTCAAGAGCTCTTCCATTTGCTTCATGGTTCCCCTTCAAATTCTAACTTTCTTCTACTGAACCAGTCCCAAAACAGTCCTAAATCAGTCATGACACCTAGAGGAAAAGTGTAATATCTGGTAATTTAGAATTGAACTAAACTCGATAAATTAAAACGAGAACACCCTAGAGCAAGGCAAATTAAATCTAAATGAGATTAGAATATTAATGAGGGTATCTTAAATTATGGGTGAGAGCTAAGGGTTAACCCAAAATTAGAGCCAAAACAGTCAAACAGAGAGTTACAGAAGCTAATAGCATTTTTGTAATTTTGGGTAACTCTCAGAAAACTCAAAGGAGGGATCTTTAAATAAGAAAATGAAGTTTCTTGGGGTTCTTAGAGGCTCTAAAAATCATAGGAACCCCTAGAATGATCAAAACCCCTTTGGTTTGCATTTTAGAATGTCAGTTAACTAAAGTTTTGACTAAATTGTTTGATAAGGTTTTGAATCCAATGTAGATAAAACTAAAGGCATTTTATGAATTAGGGGATCTACATTTTATAACGGAAAAGATAATTTTCAAAAAGGATTTCAAATGAGGTCAAACGAAGAAACTAATGTTTAGGGATATAGTTGGAATTTGAAAATTCTCATTAATGACCCTCCACCTTTATATATCACATCCCATTCTTCTCCATTTTCTTAACCGAATCATTTCCAATCTGAAATAGAATTTGAACTAGCTGAAGGTGGTGCACTAAAGAGGGAGCAAAAGGGAAGGAAACCAAGCTTGAAAAGTGTAAGGAATTGTCTCTTTTTCATGCTTCTCTTTTCATTAAACTTCTCCTTTCTCTTCTTATAGTTTTGATAATTTGTTTGGACATGTCTTGTGATTGGTTTAGTAGAGAGGAGGGAGACTTTGAAGGGAAGCTTTGAAGCATAAGAAAGCTCTCTTGAAAAGCTTGCAAATAAGTTAATATATCATGGTCTATGTTACTTCTTCTTGGCTCTTCTCTTTCTTCTCCATTTCGGTTAGATTTGGGATCATATGTTAGGGACTTTATTTTGATCTAAACTTGATAGGATATGGGGTTTTGGAGTGTAAGGAATAAGAATATGAAATTGAAACCAAAAGAAAAGCTTTAGAAATAAAGTTGTGGTAAATAGGGTTTTGGTTGCACATATGAATTTATGGAGCTTTCTAGTGATGATTTAGATTGTGTAAAAGCATGTTTGAGTTCTCAAGACATCCAGGAAGCTTTTTGGATGGCAAATTCCCTAGGAAAATGAAGAGAACTCCATGGGCTCTTTACCTTAGTGAGTGTCTCGGCCAAAAGGGAGTTCTTACACTTAAAGAGAGTTTTCTTTAATTCCAAGGATACAAATGACCTAGAAATAAATAATAGACACCAAAGGAACTATTGGTTTGAATTTAGAAACTATATCTTGAAAAGTGAAAGTTTGATTTCCATTATGCACAAAGAAGCAACTTGATGTTTAGGTCCTTAAATTAAGCTTGTGAAGGCTTTAATGACTTTAAATGGAGTCATGTGATTTAGATTGAGTAAGAGATTGGAGAGAAGATCATGGGTTATGTGAGTTTCTTCATTATACTCTCATATGGAACCATAACCATGGCATAAACTAGAAATAACTTGTGTAAAATTTATGTGAGACAAGAGATAGTTCTATTGATATGTTTGTATCTTATTTGATGCATCTAGGCCAAGCAAACCAAGCTTCTCATAGGTGTGGATGTGAGGCCAAAAAGGGGAGATAGAATTCAAGGAAGAAATTGTGCTTCTTGAACCAAGGTAGCTTTTTATCATTTCTTGTTTTCATTTTTTGGTTTCTTGATTGTCATTGAATGCTTGTGTAGGCATTTGAATCATGAGATATGCATATAACTATTGGTTTGATGCTATGGTACCATTATGCTTTGTAAATTGCTTTTGGATTGTGAGATTGCTCTTTATAGGTGAAGTTATGCTAAAAGTCCCTTGGAATGGGTGAGGTGAACCCAAAAGTTTCTAAGGATGAGTGAGACAAGGCCAAGAGTCTCAAGAATGAGTGAGGCTAAGTCAAAATTTCTTAGACAATGGGTAAAGCTAATCCAAAAGTTCCAAATAAATAGGGTGATGTTAGATCAAAAGTCCCTAGAGCTTACTTTTGCCTTTGATGTGTTTATATGACATAGAAAATAAAATTTGAATGATCCTTGAAAGTGTTTGGTGTGTACTGGTATTTTTTCACATGATTATATGCCATATATACTTATTGAAGGGTGAAAGAGCTATTAGGATTCTTTGAATTTTACTCTTCCCCTATTTTCTACCTAACTTTCTCTAGGTAAAGCCCAAGGAGCAAAGAATGGGAGTCAAGGAGCATAATTTGTAATACTTTAACAATAGTATAGTTTTTAATGTAAATGAATGTCAAAGTATGTATGTACAAGTTATATATGAGATGTAACCCTTTAAGCATGTGTAAAAATATATAAATATATTGTATGTAATGAATTTGGAGCCATATGTATGAGAATGCATGATTTTGGCACTTTGGACCTTTATATGAATGTGTGTATACGCAAGTAGGATAGTGAATTTGAGCTCAATGACAAATGGAACCAATTGGGGTGTTTCTACATGTTGTGTTTATACTTTTAGATGTGCTCAAATAGTCATGGTATGCTTGGGAGGCCATTTGGTGTAATTTGACCCCATTATGGTACCAAACTAAGTTATATTTTGCACCTAGACCAAAACTAGAACAAATGAATGAGTTTTGGCATAAAATTTGGTAAAATTATAGGTCTCATTAAGTGTGTTTCACAAAGATAAAGATCACATTTTTTAGGGCTCTTTGGAATATTTTATAATTTTTCAAAGTTGATCAAATTATGCAGAAACTGTCATGGTACTGTGTTTCTGGATAGTATGGTTTTTGGTGTTTTTGGAGGCCCAAATGAAGTCCAATGCTCACAAAATTTAATAGAGATGTAGTTGGCATCCTAATCTTTCCACAACTATTAAAAGCGCCCCATTTGAACTTGTGTAGAGAGAGATATGAATTTTTGAAATTCTAGTTCAATTGCAGGACACCACCCAGACCTAATGTATTATTCCATTAAATTTCTCAAGGCAAACGTGATTGTTTTGATCTAAAAATTTTATAGTAGTTAAGGAACATCTTGAAATTTCCAAAATGGTATAATTTGCATGATTTCAATTTTTCTAGAATTAATTATGAATTTTCAATGTTCTAGACAGAATATGGAGTGACATGGAAGTTGCCTCTTAATTAGTTTTGATGTATGAGCTCCAAATCCGAATTTCATGCCTTATTTGGTGATGCTTCTAGTTGGACAAACATACTATGATTGAATTGGCACTTAACCATGTTAATACAGAGGCTGAGATAACATCTTGTAGACAAGGTCCAAGATTTTATTGATAAGATCTTGTATTTCACACTATGAAATTTGAGACCTTGTCAACAAGGTTTTCGGCCAGCAGTATAAGGTCTTCTAAATTGGTATGTTCTAGTATATGATGTGGGATGGTGTGACAAGAAGAGAGGAGAAGAAGGAGAACATGATTAATGAAGGAAGGAGCATGAAATTCCATAGTTTTCTTATCTTTTTACTAGGCTCTTCTCCTTCTTCTTCCTTTCTCCTTATGTGTCCTTCTTTGCTAGTTTCTCCTCTATTTTGGGCAAAACTTAGGTCGGTTGGAATGAGGACAAGAAGTGGGACACCACATATAAGAAGAAGCTTCTTAATTTTTTTAAATTTCCCTTTTTGTCCCCTTTTTTTGGCTTTTACTATTTTGGTTTATTTTAACTCCTTTTTTAGAACCATTTTTTTCATCATAAAATTTAAGTCCTTTAACTTATAAAATGCCTTTGGTTTCACTCAAATTAGATTTAAAATTGTCTTCAACAAAAAGGTCAAAGTTTGGGTCAATAGACATTCTAAAACGTAAACCGAAAGGATTTGAATCATTTTAGGGATTCCCATAGTTCTCAGAGTCTTTGAGAACCTTAAAAAACTCAAATTTTTTATTTAAAAAATCCCTCATTTAAGTTTCTAAATAGTGATCGAATTTATAAAAATGCCATTATTTTTTTGTCGATTTTATTTAACTGCTTTGGCTCTAATTTTTTGGTATTTTAAGCTTTGTATTCTCATTTTCTATTTTTTATATTATTGTCATACTTTTATTTGGTCTCAAATCTCTCTATTTAGGGGACTTTCTTTTATATTTGACTCATTTATGATGTTTTTAAGAAATCCAAACATTACACCATGTGGTTTAGAGTAATTAAATTCCATATATTTCACAGCAATTAGTTACAGAATATATACAAAAGGTGTCAAGGGAAAGTTGGCACAAAATCAAGAGAGAAATAGGGAAAATAATTTCACATAAATGCCTAAGATCCTACCTACAATATCTCTCCCAAGAATAGCAATATTTACAACAAAATAATAATAGAAAAAATATTCTCTTATAAAAGCTCATAAATCTTAGTTTAACCATAAATTAATTGTCTTGTATTAGGATTGCAAAGACAATAGCCCTTGGATTTGTCATTATAACCAAAGAGGATACACTTTTCTTCTTGCTCATCTAGCTTGTCTCTAGTAGCTTAGGAAATGCTACCAAAGACTCTAAAATGAGTAACCTTTGGCTTTCTCTTGAACTAAACTTCATATAGCGTTCTATTTGGAAGTGCTTTGGTGGAAGATCAGTTGAGAATATAAATTGCTATGTTAACAGCTTCGACTTACAAATACTTTGGCATATTTTTTGCCTTGGAGCATAGTGAGTGCCATCTTAACAATAGCTCTATTTTTTTTACAACACCATTCTACTAAGGTATGTGTCTGATTGTAAACTCCTTGTTGATGCTGTGTTCCTTGCAAAACTTGATGAAGCTTTGGTAAGTAAATTCTCCCTTACGATCAGTTCTCAAAATTTTAAGAGAGTGCCTACTTTATTTTTTAGCAAAGGCTTTAAACTATGTGAAATAAGAAAATTCATATAATTTTTGCTCAATAAATTAGACCCACATTGCAACTCCATATTTAACTAGCTAATCTTATCTCATTTCTAATTGCATTCCTTTGATATAGCAAGGTTCCAAGAAATTTTATTAAAATATTACATTATTTTTGTATTGCGTAGTAGATAAAATGTTCATTTCGTGTCTTGTGGGTCATATGAACTCATCTATCTCATTCTCCTATTTAAATACATGCATGCAACTCAAAACCATCTCAAAATATTGTCAAACACTCAAGCTCATAGCATACATGCACAAAATAAAACAAGTTCATTTCGGGTCTAGCTTGACAAATTTCTGGTGCCACTTTGGAAAATCATAACTAAATCTAGAAAAATCAAAATCCAGTACCCCATAGCTTTTTGGAAAGCTATAGATGTTAAATATTTTTTGAAAATAATCTCAAGCCACGAAAACATCATTTGGATCATGTTTGACAACAAAAAAGTAACATAGGTCAAATAGTCTAGCGTTTCTGATACAACTTACTAACATAAACTTCAAAAATACACAATTAATTCCAATAAAATCAAATTCATGAAAACTATATCAATTTGGAAAGCTACAGATGTTATATAGAGGAAAAAAATAAGTCAATACCAGTTAAGAAGCATTTAGACCTTGAAAACTAATGAAAAAGGAACCAAGGTCTGCTATCATCCCTGGTACTGACACAGAATTTTAGAAAATCATTTCTCCCTCTACAAACATTTAATTGAGATGATTTCAATTGGCATAAGTCATAGTGAGTGTCTAATTTCTCTCTATAAAATTTCATGGCCATTGGACACCATTTGCCCCATGCATGATAGAGATACAAATTCTGACCAATTGCACAGTGACAGTACCAAACCATGAAAAATTGCCAACTTTAGAAATTCATAAAATATTGTATAGAGTTCCAAATAATATTAAATTTATCTTCCCAAAAATCTCCAGACAAGATCTATGTGTATGCCAAATTTCATGAGGAAATTAGTCCATTTGGTTAGATTTTGCCATAGGGTTGCAAATGGTCACTTTTTGACTTCTAAAAGGGTCTCAAATGGTTCATTTTTGCTCATAACTTTTCTAAGGTCATTTGAGCACGTGAGAAAGCATGAAAATAGTCTACTAAATATGTCTCAAGGGTCTAACAACCCAGATTTCACAAACTTACTTCCCCATTTGATGATATACATAAGGCACATACATGCTCATTCTTGCCATACAATACCAAGTACATGCCATATCACTTATTTGCTTCCAATTCTCATCTATAGATCACATATTCATGTAGTTACACATGTTCAAAAGCTTATACATCATATACACCATGGAGTTTAACTATTTGACAATAATATGGTTATAATATAAGCATTCTTCAACTTCTTTGTCAATCGCTTTGCTTTTAAGTGTGGTAGCTCCCATTTCCTTGCTCTTTTGATCCACCTAGACATATTAAAGAATGGGGAGGAAGGAATGAGATTCTAAGAATCCCAATAGCTCTTCTCTCTTTCAACCATACATAAAGAATGCAAATCCAAATCTAAAATTGCATGCATGGACATCATGGATTTCATAATCATTTATGGAACATTTCTAACATTCAAGAAGTCATATAAAACATATATAGGTTTGCCAAGAAGATGGTTTAGCCTCACCCACTCCTCTTAGGGGATTTTGGACTTGCCTCACCCATTCTCTTAAAAGATTCTTGACTAAGCCTCACTCTTTGGAGACTTTTGGCTTTGTCTCACCCATTCTTAGGGACTTTTGGCTCATCTTCACCCTAGCTAAGGGACTTTTGGCTTCACCACACTCAAACAAACTAAAACATCTTCATAAAGCATCATTTAAGCCTATAACATAACATAATGGTACCATGGCATATAGATACATGCTAAAACATTTTTTCATAGCTCAAAACATACATACACTCATTCAAAGACAAGATAAACATCCACTCATGTATGAAAAAAAGAAGAGAGAGCTACCTTAGAGCCAATGTCCCATACTTTTCCTTTAAAATCTTCCTCCCTCTTTTCGGGCAAGCCTTAAGGTTTGGAGGCACTAAGTTCTCTTAGTCTAAACATATCACAAGAGACATATATCACTCATGGAAACAAGCCTTGGCATTATACGCATTCTATATGAAGCTACTTTGTTCTATGGATCCATTATGCTTCCATACAAGACCTTATGAAGCAACTAGGAGAGTTCATGGTCTTGGCTCTTATTTCTCATTTATTTTAGGTCTCTTGACTCCCTTTAGACTCCTTGGAGTCATCACACATTCATTTTAAGGAGCCTAGCTATAAGTTGCTTCATAATGTCATATTATGGAGCCTACACCTCCATAACCCTTGGTTCCATCAAGAACACATAAAGAAAAACTCTCCTTCTCACTTCTCTCTCTAGATCGAAGCTTAAATGGCTTGGAAACACAAGATTTTACAAGTGTTTCAAGTAAAGCCTTACCTTAAGATGGAGATCTCTTCGCGTAGATTATTTTTCACTGATTGATTTTTTTGAAAAGATTTCTTTTTTGGCTTGGGTTAGACCTGAGTCTTCAAGTTTTCAAGAAAAAAAACCATTATTAGAGAGCTCTTAGAGAGAGGAATAACTTTTTTAACTGGCGTAGGATGAAACGTGTAACACCGTCATTTCTAGCTCATACTCATCATGCCTCACATGCTCATATGAGATATAAGAAGAATAAAGTGAGATTTTTCTCATTGGAATCTTATACTTTCTTAACATTGCGGCATGGGGTTAAAAATGCATTTCAGTGTCACATGGACCATGTGAGCTCATTCTATGCTTCCTCATATTTAATTGCACCATTACAACTCATTGCAATCCCAAAAACATGCTTTGAACCCATGGAAACTAAAAAAGGATATGAGACATGTAGATTCATTTTCGGCAGACTTGGCCTCATTTCTGGGCAAAGTTTGGAAAATCACAGTTAAATCCAGAAAAATCGAAAACATGTGATCTCAGTCATTCTAGAAAGCTTAGAATGTCTACTTCATACCAAAAATATGTATCAGCCTTAAAATCCTACACAAAAAGCGTTTGACATGCGAAATCATCTGGAGGTCGGAGTGGGCTTTGTTACTGTCACAGTTTACTGATATGAACTTCAAAAATGTATAACTAATTCCAAAAAAGTCCAATGCATGCAAATGATACCACTATGGAAATATGTGGATGTTAACTAGAGATAAAAAATATTTCCAGATCATTGCATGAAGCGAAACTCCCGGAAATCGATGGAACAGTACCTCGGGTCAAGCAAGATGACTGATACTAGGCAGGAACTTCGAAATTACATATCTTCCTTTCTAGACCTCCAAATAAGGTGATCTCGGTGGCCACAGAAATCTTATGACCTCTAGTTTATGAATGTAAAATTTCATAAGCATTGGACATCATTTGGCCATCGGGTGACACAGAATTCAAAACTGCCAGTATGAACAGTACCCATACCAGAATCCATGAAAAATCCCAACTTTGAAAATTCCTCAAATATTCTCTAGGTCTCCGAAAATTATGATCTTTAGCTTTCCAAAAAGCTCTTAATGAGACCTAATTGAATGCCAATTTTCAGGGCAAGACTAACTCATTTGGCCAAAAAATGGTATAGGGTTCCATTATGGTCAATTTTGGCTCCATATTGGGTACCAAAATTGCCAAATGAATTTCTCTTGGTCTTGGCACCTTTTGGGCAAGTCTAAAAGTACATTTAAGACTTGTGTGAGCTGTCCAAATGGTCTCAAACCTCATGCATCTCATTTTGGCCATTCAACCCACATTTATGCACACTTCCATCATACTTTCATATTGCATAATTTGGCATCTCATGCTCAAAATGTAGGCTAGAAGTCATACATCATATTCATACATTTAAACATCATATAATATTATATTTACATGTGTCTCAAGGGTCATGTGCCATTTACAATAATCATATACATCATTGAACATCATTATGGTTCAAAAAGAATATAAACTAGGCCTAGGCTTGTCAATCTCCTTCTTTCATGGTTGTTGGCTCCCTTCACCATAGCTACTTGGTCCACCTAGCATATTAGAGCATTGGAGAGGAGGGGATGAGATTCAAAGAATCCCAATAGCTCATCTCCCATTCAATCACACATAATATGTACAAAGCAAGCTTTTCAAATGCATGTATGGAAAAATGGAAGTCGTGGACATTTTCAAAGCAACCTTGGCATGTGAATCAATCATACAAGACATTCAAGAGTTCCCCAAGTGTTTGGATTGGCCTCACACTTCTCCTCATGGATTTTGGACTTGCCTCACCCATTCTTTAAAAGCTTTGGACTCAACCATACTCTTGGAAGCCCACTTTGCTTTTGGGAGACTCTTTGCTATGTCTCAACCAAGCTCAAGGGTTCTTGGCTCATCCTCACCAAAATGAAGAGTTCTTGGCCTCTCCTCACTCAAGCAAACTCATACAAATATTATAGATTCATTTAAACATAACATGGCATCAAGGATCATGAAATATAAAGGCATGCTAGCATACTTTTCTTAGCGTGAAAATACACATACACACATTCTAAAACAAGCTAAACACACATCCATGCATGAGAGAAGGTGGAGAGAGCTACCTTGCTTGCATTTACACACTTTTTCCTTAAGTCTTGACTCCTCTCCCTTGACCTCACACACCCAAGGAGGTGGAGACCATTTCTCTTGGCCTAGACACACCAAAAGAAACATGAATTACTCATGGGAACAAGCCTTGGCATTATACACATTTTACATGATGCTACTTTGGTTTATGGCTCCATTATGCTTCCATAAGGCACTTAATGAAGCAACTTCAAGAATTTATGATCTTGGCTCCCTTCTCTCCTTTAATCTATGATTCTTGACTCCATTTAGACTCCTTGGAGTCATCACACAATTATTTTAAAGAGCTTAGCTAGGAGTTGCTTCATTATGCTATATTATGGAGCCTACACTTCCATCTCACTATCTAGGGCTTCTAAAATTTTTCCAAGGCTTCCCCCCATCCTCTTCCATCCTACATGACTCAAAAATAAGCTTGAAACAAATTAAAACTTCCCCTTGGTACTCTTTCTAGCCTAGGTTGACATTATGGAAGTATTTAGGGTTCAAGGGGTTTCCAATTTTTCCTTGATGGGAGAGTCACTTGGGAGGCTTCCTAGAGGTCTTAGAAGCTCAATTAAACACTTACATAGCCTAGGAAATTCATGAATCAAAACAGATTTTACAAACTCTTCAAGAATCCTACACTTTGGTAACTTGAAATTCAATGGCTTTTACTTGGTTTCCTTTGCATATTCTAAATTCCCACACCCTAATTCATGTGATTCATTCTTGGTTTGGCCAGAAATTTAATCCCTCATGGCTGGTCTTACATGGGAGGAAATTGAAGAGAAGAGGAGCAAGGAGACCTAAGCTTAGGAAGTAGCAAAATACCTTGGATTCTTGGTTTTCGTGATTTGTTCTTCACTTGGTTAGCCTCCCCTCACCAAATCCGAAAATTCTACCTCTGTTCTGCCTTCAAAACAGCACCACATTAAATGCCAAAACCATGAGAAGGAAGAGGAAGAAGAGGGGAAGAAGTTTAACAAGGCAAGGAGTAGGAAAAAGTGGCTAAAACTTACATTTTTTAAAGCTTCTTCTTCCTTCCTTGGCCTCCCCTCTTGTGCGCCACTCTTAGCCCTTCTTAATTCTGTTTTAATGTGTGAGTGAGTGGGTGAGGAGATCTGAGCAGAGGAGGGACGTTTTTTATAAGCTAGGGATTCATTTAAGCAACTTTCAGAATTTGCAATTTAGTCCCTCTTTGTAGTTTTGTTCGTTTGGGCTCATTTTAACTCCTTTTTGAAATCCGTATTTTCCATCATATTCCATAGGCTCTTAATCATAAGAATTGCCTTTGGAATCACTCAAAAAGGATCTAAAACCATTCCGAACCGTTCAGTCAAAGTTTCGGTCAACTAACGACCGAAATTGCTCACTGGAGGGGTTTCAACTGTTCTAGGGGTTCCCATGGTATTCGGGGCCTCTGAGAACCCCGAAAAACTCAAATTTTCCATTTAAAAAGCCCTCCTATGAGATTTCAAAATTTTCCAAAAATTACAAAAATGCCCCTACTTTCTTCGGCAAATATTTTGAGCTCTTCTGGCTCTGGTTTTTGGGCATCTCAAACCTCAAATCCTCATTTTCTAATATTTAAAATTTTAGCATAATTTTAGTTGGCCCCAATTCCTTCTATTTCAAGGACTTCCTTTTATATTTGGCCCATTTCTGACGTTTATGGAGAAACTGAATATTGCGTTTCTCACATTTATGGAGGGACCGGATGTTACAAAACGGGGCGGTTTACTTACTAAATGGAAGCTTAAAATTCTTCTCTCTCTCCTCTCTTAAAGTCATGCCATGGTTGCTCAAATTGCTGAAAATGGAAGGTTAGAGAAGGTAATGAGATGCAATCTTACTTAAAAAGCCTCTTTTACACTTTTTCAAAATGACCATTTTACTCTTACGTGCCTATTTGCTGAGTTTAGGCTCATTTTAACTCCATTTTAAGAACCTTCTTTTCCATTATAAAATTTAGGTATTCTAATTCATAAAATGCCTTTAGTTTCATCCAAATTGAATTAAAAACCTTCCCTAACGGACCAATTAAAGTTTGGATCAACTGACGCTCTAAAATGTAAATTGGAGGGGTTTAAAGCATTTTAAGGGTTCCTTTGATTTTTAGGGCCTCTGAGAATCCTAGAAAACTCAATTTTCCCATTTAAAAATTTCTCTTTTGAGTTTTCTAAAAAGTGCATGAAATTATGAAAATGCCACTACATCTTCGTTGAATTTTGTTTGATTATTCTGGCCTTGTTTTTAGGGCACCTCTGACCTTGGATCCTCATTATTTGAAGTCTAGATTATTACTCTAATTTTATTAGACTTCAAATCATTCTATCTAGGGGACTTCCTTTTATATCTGGTGCATTTTGTACATTTATAAAGAAACCAGACATTATGTTTCTCACGTTTACAGAGAAATCAGATGTTACACACATCATGTGGGAATAATCATTGATGAAGAGTAGAAAATATCTTTTTCCACTAGGAGTTGGGTTCCTTGAGATATCTGCATGTACCAACTCTAGTAGAGCTTTTGCTCTCTAAGATGACTTTAGGAATGACAATGTATTCATCTTCCAAAAAATGCATTCTTCACAAACTTTCTTTTCAAACTGCATAGGAGGAAGCCTAAGCACCATTTTTTTTATTTAATAAACTAAGGCCATAAAGCTTTATCTCAAATGCCATACTATGGATTCATCCACATTTTCACATTTCATGGCATATTTTTGTCCAAGTGGTATCATCAAAGGAAAATTTTATTAAGGCTCATTTTGATAGTAGTTATAGGTTGCCCCTTATTTTTATCAAATATAATGCATTTATCATCATCACAAATCAATTTGTAGCCCTTTTGAATCAATTGGCTAACACTTAATAAATTTTGTGTAAGACTCGAAACATAATAAACATTATGAATAAATTTTTGTTAGCCATTTTTTGTCTTTATGGAAATAATGCCTTTGTCTTCTACTGCTTACATTTTTCCATCACCAAGTGTAAGTTAGGATTTCTTACTTTCATCTAGTTTGACAAAGAACTTTTTATTGCTTGTCATATGGTTTGATCAACCACTATCAAGATACTAAATATCCTTGATTCTTGAGAAGGAAATGCAAAATAAAATATTTGATTAAGGGATTGATCTTTTACACTGAAATTTGCTTCTTTTTTCTGTCAATGCCAACAGTCTTTTTTAAAATGAGTGTACTTATTGCACCTCTTGCTTTTGTATGGTAATATTTTGTATCATGATTATTTTTCTTGCATAGGTTGCAATAAGAGCTTGATTTATTTTTGCTCCCTTGATATTTGTAATCTTTTCTCCCCTTTCCATGGTAATTAAATGATCCCCTATTTTGAGGATTTTAACCATGGTCATTCTTCTTATCTCCAACATTTTTGAAAAGATTTATTTTTGACTAAAAGGCTTGCTTCAGTGGTAGCTTAAATATTCGCATTCTCTCCCCATGGACTTAGAGAGATCCCATTAGCTCCATTAGAGTAAGCTTTGATAGATCTTTGGTTTCTTCAATTGTAGCTATGACATGATAAAATTTTTCCCGAAGGCTTCTCTATAATTTTTGAATAATTTTCTTATCTTCTAGTGTAACGAACGTAATTTTCATAAAACAACAAAATGAGCCGTATAAAAGCAAGTCCTCTGAAATGAGTTAGATAATGTCTCAAAAAATTTTGGTAGAGTCCTAAACTCCTAAAAATGATAATCCTAGGCTCAGACGGAAAGAAAAACAGAGCTAGGACGGTGAAATAATTTGTGATGAAAACTGACGAAACGTAATGACATTTTCGTAAATAAGTGCAACTTTTGGAAAAACATATAGGAGGGCTTCTTAAATGGGAAATTTGAGTTGCCTAAGGTTCTCAGAGGCTCCAAAAACCATGGGAAGCCATGGGACTGGTAAAGCTTCTCCGCTGTATGTTTTCCAATGTTAATGAGCCCGAATTTTGATGGATTCGTTCGGGAAGGTTTTAGTTTCAATTTGAGTGATTCCAAAGGTATTTTATTAAATTGGGAACTTAAATTTTATAATGAAAAGATGGTTCTCAAAAAGTAGCTAAAATGAAGTCGAAATGAAATTGCCATTACGAAAGGATGAAATTAAAACTTTTGAAAAAGTGTGTTTCTTGAAGCTTCCGCACACTATTCCCTTCTTCTCCCCCTCATATAGCATGACTTTTCTCTACCTAAAATACAGAATATGACTTGCTCTCTTAGGCGCACAAGAAGGGAAAGAAAAGGAGGAGAAAAAATTAAGGAAAGGGTAAGGAAATTTGTAGATTTTTATGCTCTCTCTTCCTCCAACCTTGCTCTTCTCCTTCCATGCTTTCTTTCTATGGTTTTCTTGAGATGATTGGTTTTATTTTTGGTCCAGAACTTAGAGGGATAGTTCAAAAATTTTGAGGAGAGATAAACCAAGAAGAAGAAGCCTTGAAAGCACACTTGAAACTAAGGTAAAAGCTTGTTGTGGTTGCTTCTTCTCCTTGCTCCATGGATGTGTGTAATTTGGCCAAGATTAGAACCATATAGGGGGAGGATTTCTGTCCAAAAACAAGAGAGGAATTATGGTTTTGGACCATGAGGAAGAGGAATATGGCAAGAAATTCTAAGAAAAACCTATGGAAAACAAGATAGCAAAGTGTAGGCTTCTTTAGGGTTTTGTAAAATTTGATTTTTTGTGAGTAATTCTTTGGCTATTTGAATGTTTTCTTGAACTCCTAAGACCTCTAGAAACCTTCCCAAGTGACTCTTCTATCAAGGAAAAATCAAGAAGCTTGTGAACCTCTATTATGGTGCTTGCTTCGACCTAGGCTAGTTCTATAGGCTAGGGAGTGTTTTAAATTATTCTAGCCTTGGTTTGGGACTCTATATGATGTTAGAAGATGAAAAAAACCATTGAAAAAAATTTAGGAGCCATGGATTGGGAGATGGGATAATGGTGTCCATAATAGTGCCTTATGAAGCAATTTGGTTTTCCAATTATGCAAGTGAATGTGTGAGGGCTCCAAAGACCTTAAGTGAGTTCAAGAAGTCTAATAATAACAAGAGAATGGAGCTTAGAACTTGAAATGTGAGAGTTGCTTCAATAGGTCATTTATGGAACCATTATGCCACTTATGGAACTAAGTATGTGTTCAAGAGTGAGTCTAGTGTCTTAGCTTGCTTCAAGTGTGTAATTGTGTATTGTTTATGGTGTTTAGGCCAACAGAACACCAACCCACCTAGGTGTGCTTGTGGGACCGAGAAAGGGAGGGAGTAAAGCAAAGAAAGCTTGCATCCATTGAAAGGTAGCTCTCTACTTCATTCTCCTTACATTCTTGTGTGCATATGTATGTTATTGTATACTTATGTGTGTTCATGTAACTTAATGACATGCCACTTGATGCCTTGACATTATATTGGTACCAATGTGTTTCCTTGAATGGCTATGGTTGTGGAAATGTCTCATAATGGGGAGGTGATGCCAAAAGTTTCTTAATAAAGGTGAAGAGATGCCAAAAGTTTCATGGCATGGGTGAGACAAGGCCAAAAGTCTCTTAGAAGGGTGAGGCAAAGGCAAAAGTCCCTAGGCCAAGAGTGAGGCAAATCCAAAAGTCCTAGAAATGGGATGAGGCAAAGCCCAAAGTCCCTAGAGTATGGTCTTGGACTGAATGTGAATAAGTGGCATGAAAGTTATGACTTTGCACACTTTATGGTTGCTAAACCTTCCATACATATGCTTCAATGCGTATATGCCTTGAATGTGTATGTGAATGGGTATGTAAGCTATTGAAATTCTAGCAATCTCACTCCTCTTCCCTCCATTATCTTGAAATGCCTAGGTGATGTTCAAGAAGCAAGGAGTGCAAGCCAAAAACCTTGAGAGATTGCATTTTGTATATTATGTAACCTTATTTGTAGTTGAATATCAAAGTGAGCTTATACATTTTATTTTTGTGATGTAATAACATGAACAAATGTAAAATGATGTATGAATATGATGTAGACCTTATGTGACACCAAATCCATGAAATTATGCAAATTGGCTCTTGAATGGCTTGTATTTAACTATGCATTAATGGATGTTAGATAGTCAAATTGAGATGCATGAGGTTTAGGACCACTTGCACAGTTTCTACAAGTCATGTTCATGCTTTTAAACTTGCCTAAGAGGTGCCAAACTCAAAGAAAGGCCATTTGGACCAAAGCGATACCTTATGAGAGGAAAAATTGGCCACTTTGGTGAGTTATGTCACTTTTTGTCCAAATGAGCTCTTTTTGGTTTGAAATTTGGCATGCATCTAGAACTTGTTGAGAGATTTTTAGAAAGATAAAGTGCATATTATTTGGAGGTCTACAGAATACTTGGTGCATTTTTGAAGTTGGCAAAAATTTTGGTTTTGGCCATTGGCACTGTTTACATAGTCTGAAAATTTCTCTCTGTCATTCAAGGAGCAAATGATGTTCAATTGCCACAAAATTTTACAAGAATAAACTAGACCTTTCTAGTGATTCATGCCAATTAGAATCACCTCATTTGGATGTCTAAAGAGGGAGATATTAATTTTTGAAATTACTATCCAGTATCAGGTGACTAGTCAGACCCTTTTTATTGTTTAATTGATTTTCAAGGTCTAACCATTCTTGGATTGCTCTGAAGTAATTTTTTCCCTCTATCTAACATCTTTAAATTTCCAGATTGGTATCATTTGTATATGTTTTATTTTTATGGAATTAATTAGATATTTTTGAATTTTATGATAGTAAATTGTATCAGTATCAGGTGGCAGTCAGACCTTTATGGCTATTTCATTGTCAAACGTGGTTCAAATGGAATTTTCTATGATTTGTATGATTTCAATTTTTCTACATTTAGTTATGATTTTTCAAAATTACTCCTGAAATCTACCACATTCTGTTTAAGAAGGAATAATGAAATTTTGGGGTTTTGAGCTTGAAACCGTGGAATTGTGTGATGTTTTGAGTGTTTGTGATTTATTCCAATGATAAATGACTAGGAAACATTATTGGATAATCCAAGGGGCCCATATAACATGAATTGAAAAATTTTACCTTAATGCAATGCTATAAAAGTGTATTATGTTCATACTTTTCCTTACTTTTGCCTTGTAAATGTGCACCAAGTGCCCTAAATGGAAGAGTATGATAATAGAAATATAAGGTATTACATCTATCATGTCTCCACAACTTCTAATCTAATTAATAATATTAGAGGCACGAGAGAAGAAAATTTGTATGAATTCACCTTCCTTCATCATTGGAGATAAATCAAAATCTCTCTATAAAGATTGATGGTTGATAGTGATTACCTTGTCAAAGCTTTTGCACTGACTCTTTAAAATTTCCCTTGCCTCCTTGCAGTCTTGGCATTCATGATCCTTGGAAAGATTGCATTACTTACCCTTTGTTGAATGAGGAGTAAAGCTTTTGCATCTTTTTGAATATTTTGGTTGTACTCTTTTTGTTTTGCAGCTATCCATGATGCCTACTCTTCTGGGGTTAGTTCTTGAAATTATTCCACTACCATTTCCCATAAATCTTATGAGATGAATAATGTCTTCATTTTTATACTTCAAAAGTCATAAGCTTCACCTTCAAATATGGGGATTGAAGCTTAAGTATAATTAAAGGTAGTTAGATTTTAGGTAGATATGGAGGCCATAGGGACTAATAGGAGAGGTTTAGAAATATAATGTTAAGGTGCCGGGATATGGATATGTGTTTTAGAAGCAAGACTCTAATACCATTGATAATATTTAATTATCTATAAAAGTACCATGGTTTAGAAAATTTGGAGATGGAATAACAACAATGTAAATGAAGGTTAGAAGAGGGGAGAGGAATTAGGAAATATTGGCAGAAAGTTTTAAAAGAAGGAATAGCATATGAATTGCTATAATTGGATATATTAGATTTTGCTACAATATGCCCATGTGAAAAGCTTTGCCTGATTCCTATTCATAGGAATACAATTGTTAGTCCATTGGGATTTCTACATACTTCCTCTAATTTTTTTTTTATTTTACCTCATTTATTACAATAGATCTTTTACAAGTCATCGTTATAAGTTAATTTCTATTGAGTCAAAAATTTTGACATCATCATTACATTTCCTTGCTGCAGCTTTTATCAAGTCATGTTGCCATATTAGTTCACTTGCATGATTCTAAAGGTTGTTGGATTTTTCTAAATTAATTTCACATTACTAGCACATAAACCCTAGAAAACACAATTCCAGTAGCCCTAGCTAGGAAACAAATATTGTTTAAACTATAGAGTTACTCATCACACCATTAATAGTAAGCTTGTTGAAAGAGAAAATGTGAAGAATAAAGGATGGGCAGTGTTTTGGTAGTTTAAATCCTATTCGCAGTGCACATGTCTCCAACATCATATCTTGGTAAGTAACTATCAACCTTGGTATTGTCTTGATGATACGTGTGCATTTCGTTAGTCTACTTAGTTCAAAATTAATAGTGTTATAATGGACTTAGATGCTGAAGAATGAAACCTAAATGTTTGCAAAGTATAAGGACTAGTTTGAAAAAAATACTATAGGGACTAAAGTAAAAATTTACGTAAACTATAACAATCAAATATATAATTTTCCTTAAAGTTATTTGGACTAAATTAACCTATTTAGGTTAGTTAAATTTTTTTATATGAAAATTTCATTGAATAATATATTTAGATAAAAGTGCTAAGTAAAATGAGATACTAATAGTAAATAGATTAGTCCATTTGCATGAAACCAAAAAGAAATGATAGCAATTTACATTGGAATAAATTTTGAATATAATGTATGAAGGTGATGTTTGAGATCTCAATAAAAATAAAAGTAGTTAATTTAAATCTTCAAACAAAATGAGATATCAACAATTTCCATTTTGTTGGTTTATATGAATTGCTACCATGAGTGAACTTAAACTCCATCCATGTTTTAACTTCTATGTATGATAATGTATTTCTTTCTTTATATTTTGACCTCTTATATATTTTATAATTTTCTTATCTGGATTGATTACTCTCAAAATCAGAAGCTTGAACAATTGAAGTAGCTATTGTTGGTCTTTTTTTAAAGGAAATGTCATTGGTTTGTTGTGTTGGGAATTCAGGGACATGCAACAGAAAATTAAAATCCCGAATCCCTTCCCATGGATCCATCATTTTTGTTTAAATCGAGTATATCCAGAAATATTTACCTTTTTCTGTCAGATCTCAGGAACTGATATTCAGATTTGCTTTATCTACAGGTATCCACACGAACAATTACTTAACTCGAATGATGTGCTAGCACCTCTGACTAACATCCGTACACATTCTTGGTAGAGAAGACGCTCTCTTCTTTCTCTCTTTCTAGGTAGCTGTATAGTGTCCATACACTTCTGTATGCTTTCTCTCTTTAAGGTTTTTGTTGTTCTAGGAAACCTAAGCCTTCTTTTTTTTTTATTATAGAGATACTGCATTAGAGTGATATATTTGATTAATTTAAAATACATTATTTTAAATCAAATCAAATCAAATCTTAATTAAATATATTAGTTTAAATTTAAATCTATCTAATAGATTAAATTTAACTAATTATTTAGTCTAAATTTAGAACTAAATTCAAATTTAATTTATCTCATAAATTAAATTTAAATTATTATATTAGTTTAAATTTAAATCTATAGATTTGAATTTAAAACTAATTAATTTAAATTAATTAAAGGATATATATATTTCGAAATATATATATACATATATATATTGAATTTTATAAACTATATATATATCAAATATATATTTATAGAAATTCTTTTACCCTAGATTGAGCATGACATTTATTGAATCTAGACATAATTTTAGATTCAATGAATTTAAACATTCTAACTTGAGTTGATTCATTCTTGTGTGTGATCCTGTAGACGCATATAACGTTGGCAGTAGGCTAATGACATTATTTGACCCACAAGTCACAAGTGGCCTCTAGTAAGACATTGTGACTACCCAAATTATATAGGGATTGGTGATCCGATGCAACCTGTCATATAACCTTATCACATCCCTTTTGTCACACGAATCTAGATCAAGTATGAGACATGAAAACGTCATCCTTATTTTACTTGATCATCGCTTTCTCGATTTATGTGTAAACTGACAGTACAAATAGAAACCCTTCCATTCGAGCATGACCATGCATTTCTCAATCTCACTCATCGAGGGGCCCAGAGATATCTCTCTATTAATCAGAGGGACAAATTCTATCTTAACCACTCATCTTCTTCTACATGAATTCCACTATATGCCTGATCATAGCCTTTATGATCACCAGGTTAAAGATGACTTTTGACTATGCCAAAAAAATAGTATTCTTCATGTTAGAAACTATAGTGATCTCAAGTCTAAGGGCTCGGTGATACGGTTACATATGAGATACGCTTATGATTTAATCCATGTAGCTATCTCATAACGGGTCAATCTAGTATCTTGTTCTCTAACGAGTGTCTATGATTTTGATTCGTATCTATATACATGATTAACATATAATCATTAATCAAAATCATACTAGTCTTAGTTTATCATCGTTCCTACAATGATGATCGACTAGAAATATTTAGGATAATCAATATGATTTATCCAAGGATATTATTATATAAAACATGCAAAAAATATAATAATGCAATAAAAAGAAAAACTCTTATTTCTTAATAAAGTACAATATTTGCAATACAATGATTAGCCTAGGGCATAATCTCCAACATATTGATGCTTTGGAAATGGATAGCAAAGCCCAAGATGACATCGTCATGACTCATATTTCTTTTTGTTCATCAAGTGATTGACATTTTAGTATGTATACTACTAGATATAATATGTCTTCTTGATCTAGGGGAAAGAGATGACTAAAATGTATTTATTATTTCCTAACCAATTCTTGTAGAAACTATATTGATATATTTAATTGCAATTCGTTCTTTGGTTGCTCTCATTAGGAGGTTGCAACAGGGTATTTAATTTTCTCTAAGCAATTATGATTATAAAAATTGTATAGATATATTCCAATTGCAAATCTTTCTTTAGCTACTTTCTTTATGTCATGCCTTTAAAAAAAAAGACATGACCAGTAAAGGATACAAGATAATCTTGCATCTATAAGTTTAACTAAACATACAAGTTTTGTTTATACATAAGGCTTCCTTCATATAAACAATGTTATATAATTAGTTCAATCTAAATCTATTTACAAAAAATCTAACAAAGTGTCCTCTATAAATAGGACAACCTAGATTACCTATAACAGTTGAATAGTTAATTCTTACAAAGCGAGTCAACTTATAATTCTCAATTGATAACAAGGAATAATTAATAGGATTGGAACCTTGTCTATGGTTTGTGGAGTGGACTTTAGAGTAGAAACATATACACAAAAAGACAACATGCCATTTATACTAGATGAGCCAACCACAGGCTCTTCACTAACAACACTCCTGAGCTAAATTGGTAGGGCATTGAAGATAGTTCCCTATTTGCAAAAATAAATAATGGAATGAGTCACGGTACTCAATAAGTAGAAAATAAAGCAAGATAATTAAAGGGACAAGCGAGCACAAGTTTTTTTTTAAATGAAAATAAACTTGGACAGAATACTATATAACCAAGTCTTTAAATATAAAAAGCCATGCAATGAATTTTCTTTTAATTAAAAATTCAAATTTGTAAATCTTTAGTTAGAAAGATGTACAAAAATTAATATAAATAAAAAGTTGAGAACTTGAGTTAATAGAAATTTAGTTTATTACATTATTAATAAAATAAAATAAAAGGAACATATAGACATATAATATTTTAATTAAGATATAAAACTAGTAGGAGATAATCACCAAAATAAATAAAGTAGATAAAAGAAATAAAAACTATATTCAAACATTTAAAAGTTAAATGCTTAATGGAAAATGATTGTTAATAACAATTTAATAAAGACACATAATTAGGAAGGTCTATGCAAAATTCTCTAATACATACTAACATGGGCACACAGTCCATAAAGGTAAATAATCGCATATTCAATCTTAGAGTATTGTAAGTGGGAATTATAAGTGGGACTACTACTACTATCCCTACTCACCACCATCTCTACAATCTCTAAACATCCAGAGAGCATCTAACTTAGTACCCTTCAGGTGCTCAGTCATAAAAACTATATGGCAATATCTAGAGTACACTGAGGGCTAATAGGACTGCTATTAGCAACCAGCGTTCTGCATGTAACACCATAAATTCTATCTCATTTTATGTCATTCATAAGCTTCACCTCATTATTTCCATGAGAGCACATGAAAAAGGGAATGAAAATAATGGGTTTATTTGCGTTACGTCATACTTAAAAATTTGCAATCAGTGTCACGTGGACCGTGTGAGCTCATGCTATGCATCCTCATATTTAAATACATCATTACACCTCATTTGCATCACAAAACCATGCCCACAACTCATGGAAACTGAAATGAAGCATGGAATATGGAGATTCATTCTCGGCCAGATTTGCTCTATTTTCTGACCAAACTTTGGAAAATCATAACTAAATCTAGAAAAATCAAAATCATTAAATCTTAGTCATTCTGGAAAGATTAGGATGTCTACTTTATGTAAAAATATGTACAAGTCAAACATCCCACACACAGGGCATTTGACATGCAAAATAGTCTAGAGGTTGGGCTGGGTCCTGATGCTGTCACAGTTTACTGATATGAACTTCAAAACTGTCCAATTAATTCCACAAAAATCCAATCCATGAAAATGTATCAATCTAGAAAGCTATGAATGTCAAATAGAGGGAAAAAATATCTCCAGATCAGTTCATCAAGCCCATATCTCAGAAATCGATGGAATAGAACCAAGGTTACTGATATTGGACAGAAACTTTAAAAATTCATATCTCCCTCTCTAGACCTCCAAATGAGGTGCTTTTAGTTGTTACGAGTCACTGTGATTTCCTAGTTTCTCTGTATAAAATTTCATGGCAATTGGACATCATTTGAATCTCAAATGACAGAAAATAATTTCGGACCAATTGAATAGTGCAACAGATCAAATCCATAAAATTTTCCAATTTCAAAAAATCATCAAATATTCTGTAGACCTCCAAAAATTATGATCTTTAGCTTCCCAGAAAGCTATCAATGATACCTAATTGCATGCATAATCTCAGATCAAGACTAACTCATTTGGCCAAAAAGTGACTTAGGGTTCCATAATGGTCAATTTTGGCTCCATATAGGGTACCAAAGTTGCCAAATGGATTTCCCTTAGTCTTGGCACCTTTTGGGCAAGTCTAAAAGTATATTTAAGACTTGTGTGAGCTGCCCAAATGGTCCCAAACCTCATACATCTCATTTTGGTCTTCTCACCCACACTTATGCACATTTACATCAAACTTCCAAATTGCATAATTTGGCATTACATACTCAAATTGTATTCTAGAGCTCATATATCATATCTATGATTATAAACATCACATAATTGCATATTTATACATGTCTCAAGGTTCATAACACATTTACAATCTCATATACATGATGAACCATCATTATGGTTCCAAACTCAATCAAACAAGGCACAAGGTTATCAATCTCTCTTCCTCATCGTTGTTGGCTCCCTTCACCGTAATTGCTTGGTCCACCTAGCATGTTAGGTCATTGGAGAGGAGGGGATGAGATTCAAAGAATCCCAATAGCTCATCTCTCATTCAATCACACATAATATGTACAAAGCAAGCTTTTCAAATGCATATATGGAAAAATGGAAGTCATGGACATTTTTAAAGCAACCTTGGCATGTGAATCAATCATACAAGACATTCAAGAGTTTCCCAAGTGTTTTGATTGGCCTCACTTCTCCTCATAGATTTTGGACTTGCCTCACCCATTCTTTAAGAACTTTAGACTCAACCATACTCTTGGGAGCCCACTTTGCTTTTGGGAGACTCTTTGCTATGTCTCAACCAAGCTCAAGGGTTCTTGGCTCATCCTTACCAAAGGGAAGAGTTCTTGGCCTCTCTTCACTCAAGCAAACTCATACAAACATCATAGATTCATTTAAAACATAACATGGCATCAAGGATTATGGAATATAAAGGCATGCTAGTATACTTTTCTTAGCTTGAAAATACACATACACACATTCTAAAACAAGCTAAACACACATCCATGCATGAGAGAAGGTGGAGAGAGCTACCTTGTACAATTTCACACATTTTTTCCTTAGCTTTCAAGCCTCCTCTTTCGGCCACACACCCACAATTTGGTGGAGATAGTTTCTCTTGGCCTAGATACAATTTATGGGAGCCAATTAGGTCTATGAAACATATTCTAAGGCTACATCACTTGATAAAACACTAGATTGCTCTATAGGCTCCATTATAGTCCATAATCACACCTAATGAAGCAACACCCATCAAATGACTTCTAGGCTTCATTCTTTCTTTTCAATTATGATTCTTGACTCCTTTTAAATCTCTTGGAGTCATCACATCATTAAAACAAAGGGCCTAGCATCATGTTGCTTCTTTAGGTCCTAATATGGAACCTATGGCACCAATTCACTTTCTTTGAATTCTAAATTTTTTCCAAGGCCTCTACTTATCTTCACTCATAACATATGACTCAAGAATAGCCTTAGAAAAATTTAAAACTCTCCCTAGCTATAGGAACTTGCCTAGGCCGTGATTATGGGGGGAAGAAGAGTTCATGGCCTTCTTGATTTTTCCTTGATGGGAGACACACTTGGGAGGCTTCCTAGAGGTCTTAGGAGCTCAATCAAATACTCACACATGCAAGGAAACTCATATATTAAATCAATTTTTGCAAAGTGTTCAAGAGCTCTACACTTTTCTAGCTTAGAATTTATTAGTTTTTCTTGCAATTTCTTTGCTTTCTTGGATGGAAGGTGCATGTGGGAAGCTCTCTAGGGGTCTTAGGAGCATGTTTTAATATTCAATTAAACCTAAGAACATTCATGTTAAATCAGATTTGCAAGGAAACATTTGGATCCCTAATAGTCCTATCTTGTCTCCTAATGCTCCTTTCTTGATTCTATTAGTTCCTTCTTAATCCTTGCCATCTAAAACCTCTAATCCCTCCATAAATTGGACAAAAAATAGCCCCTAAGAATTGGGCTCATGGTGGCCAAATTCGTGCAAGAGGAAGGGGGAGGAAGAAGTTACCAAAGAATAGAAGTTTTACCTTGTTTTCTTGCTCTTTCTTGGTTGCTTTTCACTTTCCTTAGTTACCTCACTCCAAACACAAATTTTTCCGTTCTGTTCTGGCCCCAAAATAGCACCAAACTCTCCATTAAAACCATAGAAAGAAAGCTTGAGAGGAGAGGGGCAAGTTTCAAGAAGGAAGGATATGGAATTTCTTAAAGATTTTTACCTTTTTCTTGAATTTCTTCCTCTAAAATCTTCCTCCTCTTGTGTGCCTAAGAAGGGCAGCTTCTCCTCTGGTTTTTGGCAGAATTAAGGCGGTCTTAGAGAGGAGAGAAAGAACGTGGCATATAAAGAAGAAGAAAGAAGCTTCCTTTTTAAAATGGTTTCCAATTTCGCCCTTTGTAATGGCATTTCTGGTTTGGCTTTGTTTTAGCTCCTTTTTGAGAACTTTCTTTTTCATCATAAAATTTAGATTCCTAATTTAATAAAATGCCTTTGGAATCACTCAAATTGGAGCTAAAACCTTCTCGAATGAACTGGTCAAAGTTTGGGTCAACTAACATCGGAAAGAGTACACTGGTCCCAGGGCTTCCCATGGTTTTTGGGGCCTCTGAGAACCCCGAAGAACTCAAAACTTTCATTTAAAAATTCCTCCTATGAGTTTTTCAAAAAGTGCCCATATTTACGAAAATGTCATTGGCCTCTCGGCAAATTTATTGAATCACTCTGGCCTTAGTTTTTGGGTAACTCAAGGCTCAAATCCTCATTTTCTATTATTTATAATTTTATCATAATTTTATTTGGCCCCAATTCCTTCTATTTCGAGGACTTCCTTTTATATTTGGCCCATTTCTGACGTTTATGGAGAAACCGAACATCGTGTTTCTCACGTTTCACGTTTTTCACGTTTACGGAGGGACTGGATGTTACACATAAGCTTCACATCATCATTTCCATGAGAGCACATGAAAAAGGGACCGAAAATAATGGGTTTATTTGCGTTGCATCATACTTAAAAATTGCAATCGGTGTCACGTTGACCGTGTGAGCTCATACTATACATTCTCATATTTAATTACATCAAAACAACTTATTTGCATCATAAAATTATGCCCACAACTCATGGGAACTGAAATGAAGCATGGAATAAGGAGATTCATTCTCGGCTAGATTTGCTTTAGTTTCTGACCAAACTTTGAAAAATCATAACTAATTTTAGAAAAATTGAAATCATGTAATCTTAGTCATTTTAGGAAGATATGGATGTATACTTCACACTAAAAATACTTCAGACTATAACATTCATCACAGAGGACGTTTGATATCCAAAATGGTCCAAAGGTCTGACTGCATCCTGGAACTGATATAGAATTCTGTAAAGAAATTTGAAAATATCCAATTAATTTCACAAATATCCAATCCATGAAAATGATACTAATATGGAAATATGTTGATGTAACTAGAGAGAAAAAATATCTCCAGACCAATTCATCAAGCCCAAACCTCAGAATTCAATGGAACAGTACCTCTAGTCAGGCAAAATTACTGATACTGGATAGAAATTTCAAAAATTCACATCTCCCTATTTAGACCTCAAAATGAGGTGCATCCAGTTGGCACGAGTCACTGTGATTGTATAGTTTATGTATATAAAATTTCATGGCAATTGGACATCATTTGGGCCTCATGTGATAGAATTCATTTTCGGACCATATGAATAGTGCAGCAGACCAAAACCATAAATTTTGCCAACGTAGAAAAATCATCAAATATTCTGTAGACCTCTGAAAATTATGATCTTTAGCTTCCTAAAAATCTCTTAATGAGACCTAATTGAATGTCAAATCTCAGATCAAGACTAACTCATTTAGCTAAAATGTGACATAGGGTTCCATTATGGTCAAATTTGGCTCTACATGGGGTACCAAACTTGCCAAATGGCTTTTCCTTGGTCTTGGCACCTTTTGGGCAAGTCTAAAAGTACATTTAAGACTTGTGTGAGCTACCCAAATGGTCCTAAACCTCATACATCTCATTTTGGCCTTTTCATCCACACATGCACATTTCCATAAACTCATCCATGAAGCTATCTTTATCATACATACTCAATTCACATTCCATTCTTCACATAACACATACTTCCATTTCTACACCATATAATAGCATAATTATACATGTCTCAAGGGTCATAGACCATTTACAACAATAATATACATCATGAAGCATCATTATGGTTCCAAAAAGGCAAAAGCTAGGCATATGGTTGTTAATCTTCTCTCGTCAATGTTGTTGGCTCCCATGACCATGTCCACTTAGTCCACCTAGCATATTAGATCATTGGAGAGGAGGGGATGAGATTCAAAGAATCCCAATAGCTCATCTCCCATTCAATCATACATAATATATGCAAAGCAAGTCTTAAAAATGCATGCATGAATAAAATAGAAGTCATAAACATTCAAGAAGCAAACTTGACATGTGAACAAGTCATATAAAACATTCAAGAGCTCACCAAGTGTTTAAATTGGCCTTACACTTTTCCTCATAGATTTTGGACTTGCCTCACCCTTTCTTTGGGAACTTTGAACTCAACGATACTCTTGGGAGCCCACTTTGCTTTTAAGAGACTCTTTGCTATGTCTCAACCAATTTCAGGGGTTCTTAGCTCATCCTCACCAAGGTTAAGAGTTCTTGGCCTTTCTACACTCAAGCAAAATCAAACAAACATCATACATTCATTTGAGAACATAATATGTCATCATGAAGTCATGGCGTATAGAATCATGCTAGCATACTTCTATGGCTTGAAAATACACACACACATTCTAAAACAAGCTAAACACATATCCATGCATGAGAGAAGGTGGAGAGAGCTACATTGGAAGCAATTACACACTTTTTCCTTAAGCCTTGAGTCCTCTCCCTTGACCTCACACACCTAAGAAGGTGGGATCATTTCTTTTGGCCTAAACACACCAAAAGAAACATGAATTACTCATGGGAATAAGCCTTGGCATTATACACACTTTACATGATGCTACTTTGGTTTATGGCTCCATTATGCTTCCATAAGGCACTTAATGAAGTGACTACAAAATTTCATGATCTTGGCTCCCTTCTCTCCTTTAATCTATGATTCTTGACTTTATTTAGACCTCTTGGAGTCATCACACAATTATTTTAAGGAGTCTAGCTAGGAGTTGCTTCATTATGCTACATTATGGAGCCTACACCTCTATCTCACTATCTATGCCTTCTAAATTTTTTTCAAGGGTTCCTTCCACCTTCTACCATCATATGAAGTCCCAAACCAAGGCTAGAATAAATTAAAACACTCTCTAACTCCTCCATCTATCCTAGGCTGACATTATGGAAGCATTTGGGGTTCAAGGGGTTTTCAATTTTTCCTTGATGGGAGAGCCACTTGGGAGGCTTCTTAGAGGTCTTAGGAGCTCAATGGAACATTTAAATGGCCAAGGAAATTCATGGATTAAATCAGTTTTTACAATCCCTTCAAATGCACTATACTTTTCCAACTTAGATTTCATTGGTTTTTCTTGCAATTTCTTGGCATAATCCAAGTTCCCATAGCCTAATTCATATGATTCATTCTTGGTTCTACCCAAAAACACTCTCCCCATGGCTGGTTATAGGGATGAAAAATTGCACACAAGAAGGCTAAGAGAAGTGAAGCATGGAGACTAAGAATTTTACCTTGATTTCAAGCTTTCCTTGAATGCTTTCCCTTTTCTTTTAGCTCTCCTCTCCAAATCCAAATTTTCTACCTCTGTTCTGCCCTCCATACAGACCCAAAAACATCATCAAATCCATGGAAATAAAGAGGAGAAGAAGGAAGAGCAACTTGCAAGATAAAAAGCTTGAATTTTCATAAATTTTTCTACCTTTTTCTTGCTTTTTCTCTCTTCAAAATCTCCTCTCCTTGTGTGCCTAAGAGAGCTGGCTTCCTCCTCTATTTTTGGGGCAGAAACAAATCATGGAATGAGGAGTTGCTGGAACGTGGATAAGAAGAAGAAGCTAAAAGTCACTTTATGCAACTTTTTACTTTTTGCATTTTAGTCCCTTTTCTTGGCTTTCTCATTTTAGGCTCAAATCAACTCTTTTGTGAAATCCGTCTTCTCCATCATATTCCTTAGGCTCTTAATCATAAGAATTGCTTTTGGAATCACTCAAAAAGGATCTGAACCATTCCAAATTGTTCGTTAAAGTTTCAATTAACCGACAGCTGAAATCGCTCACGGGAGTGGTTTCAACTGTTCTAGGGGTTCTCATGGTATTCAAGGCCTTTGAGAACGCCGAAAAGTTCAAAATTTTCATTTAAGAAGCCCTCTTGTGAGTTTTTAAAATTTTTTAAAAATTACAAAAATGCCCCTATTGTACCACTTACCACTGACTATTGTTGGGCTCTGATGGGATGCTAGGTATTTTCATAGTTTTGCTCACTAGAGATATACTGTACCACTTACCTTATATAAAACTGTACTTAATCCTTTTCTGAATACATAAGCTAGCATACGGGGATCTCTCTATCCCTCGGTCAGGGCTACTGTCTGCTAGGTAGTGGTTCATCTGGCTCTAACTTTGGAAAGCTAATTTTCTACTTTTCTCATCCCATACACTATGCTTATCTCTAAAGAGAGCTAGTCAGTGGTCTAACTGTCTGAGTAAAGCCTTCATATCCTTGTGACAACAATTTACTAGACTCAAGAGATCTCTAGCCTCTGAGACAAAAAGCTAGCTGAAATTGTACTAGTCTCTGAGACTAACTGCTCTATAAAACTATCTCAGGCCGTCATCTCACCAAAGAACTATCATGTTGTGGCTAGGGCTCTCTGTAACTCTGTGGGATCTACTGTGACCCCTGGGTCTACTGCGACCTCTCAGAGCCCTGCTAGGGTCTACTACAACCTGCCATGATATACTAAGATCTATTGTGATCCATCTCTGGGAGACGTCAAAGCCTAAGATCACTGTATCTGATAGTAAAATACATACTCACTAAGTCCGGTTACCATCACTCATAATAGTTGAGGTTAAACTCAGAAGTATATCATGCTCTTCGTGTGAAGTGGGTTCTGTGTCATTTGATTCTCTAGGATCCCATCATATTGATACTAGGGAGCATTTTAATTTTCACTCATCACTCCTCATAGGACCCTCAGATTCCCACTTTAGCCCTTTTTTGTTTGGGCTTTCTTTTCTTACTCTACTGACTCGCTCACTTTACATATACTCGTTCTAACTCTCCTCTCATATCCTGCAGTTTCTAACTATGCCCATATTCTGCTTTTAAGTGTTTTGGCACCAGGGCATCTCACACACTGAGTGTGGTTAACATCTCTCGTAGGAGGGAGACCATACACTAGTCCCTATTCATTTCATTTACATATGCTATAAGGGACTCAGATCATATATACTGAACTCATGCTTTCGGATCTGAACATTCTTTATTGGGGATTCCTTTTTGCATGCTTTTCTCATTATTCTGATATTATTGGAATCCCTTTACCTTTCTTTTCTGACTTATCTTGTTATCTAGCTAACTAGGATACCCTTCGATTATTGAGACACTTTAGTGATTGATGTCGTCATTTGCTGTGCACTTAAGCCACATTACTACTAAGTTGGCCAGACCTATGATGATTCCCAACTATTCATGTTATTGTACATATTTTTCTCTCAATAAATATAACTTTAGCCTCCACTTATAGGGTAAATAATACATCCATAGAAGGAAATGAACATACATAGGATGAATAGCTCTAAACTCAATACTTACTTGAAAAACCATTAGCTTTACCTTTAATTTTTGAATATTCTGATAGCTAATTGATAAACACATATTTCTATCTATTTGATTCTCCTAACTTAGGCATTTTAATGATTAAATATGGTTTTAAGACTTTAATTAGATAAGATTTTGTTTTAGAAGCCATTTCTACATTTTAGGAATTTATTTGCAAAATTATGGAATTTTAATGCATAAATCTTTTTAAATGAATTTTGTGAATATTTCTATTTCATTCTTTCCATTATTTTTGTGCAGATTTTCAATGCAAAATTGAGCTTGAATGGAAATTGATTTAAAGAAAAGATGAAGGCTTCATGTGTACAGTTTGGAGGAAATAGAATGAAAGCAACGTGGAGAAGAAGTGGTAGAATATGGGAATAAAGAATGTATAAAGAAGAAGCTTGAGGGGAAGGAGAATGAGGCAGCTCACATGTGAAGAGAAAGAAGGCACAAAGCCTCGGGCTGTATGATAAACACATATTTTTATCTAATTTATTCTCCTAAACTTAGGCATTTTAATGATTAAATATGGCTCTAAGACTTCAATTAGATAAGATTTTATTTTAAGTGGTCACTTCTATATTTTAGGAATTTATTTGCAAATTATTGGTTTTTAATGCTTAAATTTATCTTAAATAATTTTTGTGAATATTCCTATTTGATTTTTCTCACTTCTTTGTGCAGAATTTTAATATGTAATTGGAGTTTTGAATAGAAAATTAAATTGAAGAAAAGCAAGAGAAGAGATGGGCCTTAAGTGTGTTAGTGTGCAATCTCAAGAGCTTCAAGAATTTCAATAGGAATTAAAGCTTGAATGAACTTTTCCATGGAACCCACACACTCACATGAAGTCACATGATCATCACACACATGCATGACTCAAGAAGAAAGAGCCACGAGGAATGAGCAAAAGAAGAACAATAAAGAAGAGGTAAACTTGAGCTTGAGTTTATATGGAAGGAGAGGAACCATGTGTTTTCTACATGCTGGATGAAACATGAAGCATGCAGTTCGGTGTGAGGAAGAAACGAGATGGTGCAGTAGCTCACAAACTCGAGCAGAACAAATGAAACACAAGGAAGACACACTTGAATGCAGAACTGCATGTCAGACTTGAGAAGAAGCGTAAGCTGGAGCTTAAAGAAGAGGCAGCTTGTGTGAAGAGAAGCTGAAGCTGAACGAGCTGCACGAGCTGAATGAGGAAGCACCAGTTGAGCAGAACGCTTGCAGAAGCAAGATGAAAACACGTTAAAAGCGAGCTGAAGGAGTGAAACACCAAGTTGAAGGCGAGCTGAGAATGAAAGGGTTGGAGAAAAGAGAGCAGAACAGAAGAAGAAGTAGGCTCGGTTTTAAGAAGAAGTTCATGTGAATGAGCTGGGGAACATGCAACAGAAGCTCGAGGAAGAGGCTGTGAAGGAGAAGGACACGAGCTGAGATGAAGTTAAGAGAACCATCAACGAAGCACTTGAATAAGAAAGAAGAATGAAGCACGATGGAGTTCTGGTTCGAAGAAGAGGCAGTCCCTGCTTGAGAAAAATGAAGAGCTGCAATTTTAACGTGAAGAAGATGCACAAATAGTAGAAGGAATTCATGTAGAATATAATAAAATAAACAACGGGGCCCACACCTATACACACATGCAGAAACACGTACAGTATCACGATGAAGAAACGCTGAAGCTAACTCATGGGAAGGAAGATGCTGGATCGAGAAACTGAACGCGTGAAGAGGAAGAACCATTTGAGACCAGAAGACGCTGAATTGAAGAAGCTGAATGTGGTTTTGCATGAATATGAATTGAGGGAGCTGATGTGGGAATAATCAAATAACTTGTGTGAGGCAAGAGCTAGGTACTTGGCTGGAGAATAAGACACGAAGAAGGAGAAACACGTGGACATGAGCTTGAATATCACGTGGAGTTTAAAGAAAGCTGAACATGAGCAGAAGAGACGTGAAGAACGCGAGAACTCAAGAAAAGCTAGGCACATGATTTTTAATGAGGAGTTGGAGGCTTCATCCCATATGTTTCTTTTATTCATTGGAGCCCTTCATTCATACCCTCATCCATTCGCACAATCCATTCCACTCATGCCTCCAGATTTTCGTGAACCCTTGCCTATTTATTCAGCCATTCACGCATCATTCAAAAAACCATTCATCCAATCAAGCATTCAGCATTTATCCATCTTTCATCCATCATCCCATGAAGTTCTAATCTCCATCTTGAAGCTAGCTAGGAAGAACCCTTGGAGAAGCTTGAATCCATGGAAGAATAATTCAGAATTTTGGCTAAGAATTTCTCTATTTTTCCTACACTTTTTCTCTTTCATATATTATCTTGGTTAAGTTGTAATTGATGGGGAATTTGTGTAATTGTAATTAGTGGCTAGTTAGACACTAATTATGAGCTTTTTTGTTGATTAATTAATTTGATTAGACATTGGTTAATTTCAATATTATCTGAATTCCCATGTATGCTTTGAAGGTGTTCGATAAAATACATGAGTGAGATTATTCGTTTGAATGTTTAATTTGAGGATTCCTTAATGTTTAGTTGGTTAATTAAATATTTAGGATGATTCAGAGGCTAATCAATTAGTTAATCAATCAAATTGAGTGTTCAAGATCTTAAAGACAAGAATTGACAATTTAATGAGGGATTGAGGTTTCAATTCAACGTTAGATCATTAATCTCTTGAATCTTGAGTGGTTACCCAAGATAATTTGTTATGAACACAATTAGGGACTCTTAAACCAGAATTAATCACAATTAGATTAGGATAAGGATAGTGGATACCAAGGGATGAATCCAAAGCTAGTCACAAGCCCATCTTTCACCCATAATTCACCCAATTAGGTAGAATTTAGGAATTTTAATTCAATTTAGTTTTAGGTTAGTTTAATTCAATTAAAACCCCTTTAGTTTAGAAATTTTAGAGTCTTTTAACATTTGGAAAACTCAATTAGGCATTGAATTCCAATTCCAAGGGAGATGACCTAGGTTGTGCCATTAGCTATATATTTTATCAACCTAGTTTTATTTTGAGGGTTGCACGATGAGCCACTCACTGTAGCACTTACAAGAAGCTATGTGGATGAAGTAAATTGCATAAGAAGTAGAACAAAGCTTAAGAGCACGAGGAGCTTAAAGAAGAGGCAGCTTGTGTGAAGAGAAGATTGCATGGAAAATACTTGGAGCAACAAATGAAAAAGAATTCACGTGAGATGAAGCAAGCATCCAGCACATTCACGCCTCTATTCGAATCCACCCATCTCACGTCTCTATAATTTCGGAACCCTTGCCTATTTATTCAGCCTTCAGCAATCCATTCACGCAGCATTCAGCCATCCATCTTACACCCTTTTCTTCCATTCCACCACCACGCCTTCTCTTCCACTCCATACTCATCCCCATTCCTTCCATCTATCTCCAATGAAATTCTAATCCATCTTGAGGTTAGCAAGGAAGAAGCTCTTGGAGAAGCTTGAATCCATGGATGAACATAGAATTTTTGGGCTAAGAATTTCTTTATTTTCCTACACTTTTTCTCTTTCATATATTATCTTGATTAAATTGTATTTGATAGGGAATTTGTGTAATTATAATTAGTGGCTGGTTAGACACTAATTAGGGAACCTTTTTGTTGATTAATCGATCTAATTAGACATTGATTAATTTCAAAATTTTCTAATTTCCCATGTGCTCTTCGAAGGTGTTCAATAAAATACATGAGTGAAATTATGTGCTTGAATGTTTAATTTGAGGATTCCTTAATGTTTAGTTGGTTAATTAAACATTTTAGGATGATGATTCAGAGGCTAATCAATTAGTTAATCAATCAAATTGAGTGTTTATTGATCCTAAAACAAGAATTGATAATTTAATGTGGATGTGAGGTTTCAATTCAACATTAGATCGTTAATCTCTTGAATCTTGAGTGGTAACCCAAGATAATTTGTTATGAACACAACTGAGAACTCTTAGACTAGAATTAATCACACTTAGATTAGGATAAGGATAGTGAATACCAAGGGACAATTCCAAAGCTAGTCACAAGACTATTTTTCACCCATAATTCATATAATTAGGTAGCAATTAGGAATTTTAATTCAATTTAGTCTTAGGTTAGTTTAATTCAATCAAAGCCCCCTTAGTTTATGAATTTTTAGAATTTTTTAACATTTGGAAAACTCAATTAGGCATTGAACTCCAATTCCAAGGGAGATGACCTAGGTTGTGCCACTAGCTACATATTTTATCAACCTAGTTTTATTTTGAGGGTTGCGTGACGAGCCACTCACTAATCATACTTGGTTTTCTTAGGATTCATGTGTTGAAGAGTTTGGAGCAAATTCAGGAGAGAAAGGCTGCAAAGTGTTGAATTCAATCATCTCGCCACGGCTGGATTCCTTGTGCCGAGGCGGGAAGTTCAGAAATTCAGAGGAAGTGTGCTGGGTTCATTGCGCCGCGGCGGAAATATTTAAGCCGTGACGAGGCCTCAGGCAAAACCAAAACTCGCCGCGGCGACATTGTATGCGCCGAGGCGAGAGACAAGAAGACCTCAGAATTCAGACATAATCAAAACTCGCTGCGGCGCATTAAAACCGGCTGCGACGAGGCCTCAGACAGAACCAAAACTCGCCGCGACGCATTCCAACCAGCCGCAGCGCTCAGTCAAACAGAACCAAAAATTGCCACGGTGCAACATTCTTCGCCGCGGAGCAAATCGAATTAGCTGAACGCTGCGTTTTGTTTCTAAAATTTCTGAGGGTTTGATGCTTCATAGGCAAAGGAGAGTCGAGGCAGCCGTCATTTTGGGTTAGTTTTATGTTATTCCAAAGGTGCAAAGGCTGAGGGAAGAGCTAGAAAGCCATCTTGAAGCAAAGAGAAGCTGGAGATTGAAGATTGAAGCCGAATCCTTGCGTTTCTGAGTTTCCTCTTCATTTCTTCTATCTTGTTCATAGTTTCTGATGTATTTGATTGTTGCTTCAAGCTTGACTTTAGATTTTATGATCATGTATAACTAAACCCTATATAATCTAGGATTATTTGGAACTCTTATATGGATTAGTAGTAGTTCTTCATTCTAATTCTGCAATTAATGATTCATACTTGTTCACTCAACTTTTTACTTCATGCTTTCTGATTGATTGGCCAACATTTAGATTGATATAATACCTTACTTGAACTTGGGAAAGGAAAAGGGAGGTTAGATCAAAAGTTGAGTGGTGTGAGTGCTTGAAATTTGTTGAGGTAAGTGGATAGCTTAGTTATTGAGATAGGAATATACTTAATAACCTCACATGGTCCAGTTAGGTATTGCACTCATAGATTGATCTTAGTTAATCTTATAAGGGATTATAAAATTGGCTGAGTACCCTACACAATATTTGGAAAAAAAATATAGGAACAATAGAACCTTAGACCAACATGTATCACCATGGAGAGCAGAAGGGAATGAATGTTGAACTAACCACTATGAAGTACAAGAGGACTAATAATTCTAGATGCTAATATTCACCCAGAAATCCAAATCCTAACCTAGATTTTTACAAAGCTTTAGAATCATAAACAATTTCCGTTAACATCAACATTTAAGAATTGATTTGCTTGATTTAAATTGGGGTGTGAATTTCAGTACTTGGCATTGTTTTGACAACAAATCCTCGAGGGAACGATCATTTTTTATCACTAGATTACCTTCACGATATGTATACTTGCGTGTACGCTTCTAAGAAAGCAACAAGTTTTTGGTGCCGTTACCGGGGATTTGTGTGCCAAAATATTGTGTGCCAATATTGATACTAGCATACCTAGTTTGAACTTAAGCACTATGCATATTTTTACTTTATCTACTTTCAATTTCTTTCTCTGTTCTATTTTGCAGTGACTACCTTCTGTGTGTGCACAACCTCATATGCAATAGATTGTGAGTCTCGAAGTGGTTTTGTTTCCAGAAGAATCTGATCAAGCCTCTAATCAAGCTCAGAGAGACGGTAGCGAAACTTCTGACTCAACCACAAACATGGCGCAAGAGGATGAAAATCGTATCCGCACAGTGAATGATTTTGCAACTTTGAATATGCAATGGTACCACTCAAGTATAAGAAGACCAGCCATTCAAGTAAACAATTTTGAAATGAAGCAAGTGGTGCTACAAATGCTTCAAATGGCTGGACAATTCAGTGGCTCTCCTCTTGAAGATCCGAACACTCACCTCTCTAACTTCCTAGAGGTGTGTGATTCCTTTAAGCAGAATGGAGTGACAGATGATGCTATTCGGCTGAGGCTCTTCCCACTTTCATTAAGGAACAAGGCTAAGGTATGGCTCAACTCATTGCCGGATGGGTCCATAACCACTTGGGATGATCTAGTCACAAGATTTAGAGCCAGATTTTTTCCGCCAGCTCGATCAGTAGAGTTGAGAAATGGCATTACCTCCTTCATGCAACAAGATGATGAACCCTTATACGAAGCTTGGGAAAGATTCAAGGAACTATTAAAAAAGTGTCCCAATCATGGATTTCCTAAATGGGTGCAGGTGCAAACCTTCTATAATAGGTTGTTGCTTGAAACAAAAGCCATTCTCGACTCAGCTTCAAATGGGAGTATCACAAGCAATTTGAATGTTGAAGAGGCATATAATTTGCTGGAAAATATGGTAGCTAACTCCCTCCAATGGTCTGCATCCAGACCTCACAAGAAAAAGGTATCTGAGATACATGAAATAGATGCTCTAACCGCACTCTCGACTCAGGTGGCTGCAATGAATAAGAGGTTTGATAGTCTTAAAACACGTTTCAGTGCACCAGTGGGGGTCAACTCTATTCAAGCTCCAGTCATCACTTGTGATCATTACGGAGAAGAACACTGCAGTGAACAATGCCCTTCCTTGGTAGAAGTAGTCAACTACATGGGCAACTATGGGAAGGCCCAAAACAACCCTTATTCCAACACCTATAACCCGGGATGGAGGAATCATCCAAATTTTTCATGGAACCAGGGACAAAATCAGCCCCAGTCATCCTCTTCGGGTATGAGACTTTCTCACCCCCCGGGATTTCCTACTCAAGGAAGACCACCAATGCCAGAAAAGAAACCAAACATGGAAGAAATGCTCATACAATATATAGCTAAGCAAGATGCCATCTTAGCCAGACAAGATGCCACAATGACAAGACATGAGACAGCAATTCGGAATATAGAAGTATAAATCGGTCAATTGGCTTCTTCTGTAAACTCAAGACAGCTGGGGGTGCTACCAAGTGATACTATTCCTAACCCCAGAAGAGAGGGCAAAGAGGAATGTAAAGCTATAGCATTAAGAAGTGGCAAGGAGTTGTCTGAAGTACTACCATCAAAGCAAGCCAATAAGTCAAGTCCAGACCAAGGCAAGGTGGAAAAGAAGGGTGATAAGGAGGAACCTTTGGAAGTAAAGAACAAGGTGGAAGAGAAGAATGAAGCAAATGAGAAGAGGAAAGACAGTGCTGAGAAGAGTCAAAAGATAGAGCAAGAGAGAATCATTCCCCCATTGCCCTTTCCTTAACGTTTCAGGAAGAAAAATCTGGACAAGCAATATCAGAAATACCTAGAAATCTTCAAACAGCTCCACATTAATATTCCATTTGCAGAGGCTTTAGAGCAAATGCCCAGTTATGCCAAGTTCATGAAAGATATGCTGTCTAATAAAGGGGGTTTGGAGAATTTGAGACGGTGGCCCTAACTCAAGATGCAGTGCCATCTTGCAAAAGAAATTACCACCTAAGATGAAGGACCCCGGCAGTTTTACCATTCCATGTAACATTGGGAAACATTTTGCTAGAAATGCTTTATGTGACTTAGGGGCAAGTGTAAACTTAATGCCACTGTCAACATTCAAGAAGTTTGGATTGGGCGAAGCAAGGCCAACAACTGTCACCTTGCAACTAGCTGACCGATCTTTAGCCTATCCAAATGGAGTTATAGAAGATGTTCTGGTGAAGGTGGATAAGTTAATTTTTCCAGCAGATTTCATAGTCTTGGATTATAAAGAAGATAAAGATATTCCAATCATTTTGGGCAGACCCTTTTTGGCCACCGGCAGAACATTGATTGATGTACAGAAAGGAGAACTTACTATGAGGGTTAATGACCAAGAGGTGACATTCAACATGTATAAGGCAATGAAGAGCTCAAATGAATTAGAGGAATGTTGCTTTGTGCGTCTAATCCCCATGTAGTCCATGATGAGTTTATTGAATTAACTTTCAAGGATCCTCTAGAAGCAACATTAGTTGGATTAGCTAGGAAGGAGCACAATGGAGTGAGAGAATGCATTAAACTGTTAGAAGCTACTCAAAGGCATTTCAAAGCTTCTTAACAGTTTGAACCACTGGATGCATCTATTGGAGTCAAGTTTGTACTGAAGCCATCTGTAGAGGAGCCTCCATCTTTGGAGTTGAAGCCATTACCTCCTTATTTGAAATATGCTTACCTAGGGAAGGAAGGTACACTACCAGTAATAATCTCTGCTACCCTATTTGATCATCAAGAAAGGGAGATTCTTCGAGTGCTGGCCAGTTTCAAGAAAGCCATTAGATGGTCATTAGCAGACATCAAAGGGATAAGTCCCTTCATTTGTATGTATAAAATCCTGTTAGAGGACAACCACAAGAAAGCTATTGAACATCAGAGAAGGCTCAACCCAATAATGAAGGAGGTAGTGAAGAAGGAAATCTTGAAATGGCTAGACGCAGGGATCATCTACCCAATTTTAGATAGCTCTTGGGTGAGCCCAGTCCAATGCGTCCCCAAGAAAGGAGGCATGATTGTAGTGGCTAACACCCACAATGAGTTGATTCCCACAAGGACAGTGATGGGGTGGCGGGTTTGTATGGATTATAGAAAACTCAATACTGCCATTAGAAAAGATCATTTCCCATTACCTTTCATTGACCAAATGCTAGATAGATTAGCTGGGAAAGCCTACTTTTTCTTCCTGGATGGGTATTCGGGATATAATCAGATTGCCATCGCACCTGAGGACTAGGAAAAGACTACCTTCACATGTCCTTATGGCACATTCGCTTTCAGAAGGATGCCATTTGGATTATGCAATGCACCCGCTACATTCCAGAGATGCATGATGTCCATATTCTCTGATATGATTGAGCAAACCATGAAGATTTTTATGGATGATTTCTCAGTTTTGGGGACTCATTTGAAGAATGCCTTGCTAATTTAGAGCAAGTTTTGAAGAGATGTGAGGAAACTCATCTAGTTTTAAACTGGGAAAAATGCCATTTTATGGTGCAAGAGGGAGTGGTGCTTAGTCATCGAGTTTCCAGTAAAGGCCTCGAGGTGGATAAGGCCAAAATCTCTCTAATTGAGCAACTTCCACCTCCGGCTAATGTAAAAGGAGTTTGGAGTTTTTTGGGCCACGCAGGCTTTTACAGGAGGTTCATTAAAGACTTCTCTAAAATTGCCAAACCCCTCTGTCAACTACTTGAGAAAGATGCTCTATTCAAGTTTGACGATCAGTGTCATAGGGCTTTTGAGGAGTTGAAGAAGAAATTGGTATCTACCCCTATTATTGTGGCACCTAACTGGGCTGAACCCTTTGAAGTGATGTGTGATGCTAGCGACTATGCTGTGGGGGCTGTACTAGGGCAAAGGAGAGGGAGGATCTTTCACCCAATATACTATGCCAGTAAAACCCTATCGGAAGCTCAACTGAATTATACTACCACTGAAAAAGAGTTGTTGGCAGTAGTATATGCCTTTGAGAAGTTCAGATCTTATTTAGTGGGTACCAAGGTTATGGTTTTCATAGACCATGCGGCTATCAAGTATTTGATTGAGAAGAAGGACTCCAAACCAAGACTTATCCGGTGGGTTCTGCTTCTGCAAGAATTTGATCTGGAGATAGTTGACAAAAAGGGTAGTGAGAACTATGTGGCCGATCATTTGTCTAGACTGAGTAGTGATACTCAGAGAGATTAAGAGAAGCAGATCAGTGAGACTTTTTTGGATGAGAACTTACTCTTTGTGGAGCAAAACAAAATGCCATGGTACGCGGATTATGTAAATTATCTAGTGTGTTATGTATTGCCTCCAGATTTAAGTTCGTACCAAAGGAAGAGGTTTCTGCATGATGTGAGCTTGTATGTCTGGGATGAGCCCTTCTTATTTAGAATGTGTGCGGATCAAATACTGCGAAGGTGTGTCCCAGATGAGGAGCAAGAGTCTATCTTACTAAGATGTCATGCAGCTGAGTATGGAGGACACTTTAATAGGCAACGAACTGCAGCCAAAATCCTCCAATCGGGCTTTTATTGGCCTTCTTTGTTCAAGGATGCCCACACTTTTGTAGAGAGATGTCACAAGTGCCAAAGAGCTCGTAACCTGTCTAAACGACATGAGATGCCTCTAAATAATATTTTAGAAGTGGAAGCCTTTGATGTTTAGGGATAGACTTTATGGGGCCTTTCCCTTCTTCTCAAAACAACCACTACATTCTTGTTGCTGTGGATTATGTGACAAAGTGGATTGAGGCGGTGGCCTGTCATACTAATGATGTGAGGGCAGTAGTGAGATTTTTAAAGAAGAACATCTTTACCAGATTTGGGGCCCCTAGAGCAATCATCAGTGATGAGGGTACCCATTTCAACAATCACCAGCTCAAAGCATTCCTAAGAAAATATGGAGTGCAACACAAGATGGCTTTGGCATATCATCCTCAGACTAATGGCCAGTGTGAAGTGTCTAATCGAGAGATAAAGAGGATTTTAGAGAAAATGGTGGGCCCCTCAAGAAAGGATTGGGCAGAGAAATTAGATGATGCCTTGTGGGCCTATCGTACAGCATTCAAAACTCCAATTGGCATGTCTCCTTACAAGTTTGTCTTTGGTAAAGCTTGTCACTTACCAGTAGAACTTGAGCATAATGCTTTTTGGGCTGTGAAAAGATTAAACTTTGACTTAGGAAAAGCTGGTGGGAAAAGACTGTTGCAACTTAATGAGCTGGATGAATTCCGGCTTCATGCTTATGAAAGTTCCAAGCTTTATAAGGAGAAGACAAAGCAATGGCATGACAGGAAAATTTTACCGAGGAAGTTTGAGCCTAGTCAACTGGTACTGCTATATAACTCAAGGCTTAAGCTCTTTCCGGGCAAGCTTAAGTCGCGGTGGTCAGGACCTTTTGAAGTAGTTGAGGTCACTCCGTTCGGTGCAGTAGAAATCATGGAGAAGGAGTCAAACAGAAAATTCAAAGTCAATGGTCAGAGACTCAAACACTATCAAGGAGGAGAGGTGGACTGTCAAAAGTCCAGCATCACCCTGAAGGATTACATGTGAAGTCGCTGAAAGTCAGGCTAAGGACTATAAACTTAGCGCTTCTTGGGAGGCAACCCAAGTTCTTTTCTTAGTTTGTGTTTTTGAAAATAAAAAGTGTCAGAATATTGTGTAGGTAATTTATGGTTGCATGTTTTTGGTTTTAGGAGAATCTAGGGAAGAGGGTTGATCATGCAGAGCTATGGAACAAATTCCAAACACTTCATGCAGTAGCAAGGTCAAGATTGCAAAAGCGAAGAATAGGGAGTATTTCTGACTTTATAAATTAGCTTATGCCCTATTCTATGCTTTAAATTTCAATCTTGAGGGGTTCAAATTGAGAGAATAGGGTTACATCAGTGAGAGTGGATAGAATTTTTGAATTAGTGCATCAGTAGATTTTTGCGCCGCGGATCAAGATTCTTCGCCGCAGCATTCTTCCTGACAGTAGCAAAACTAGCCGCGGCATAATCATATTTGCCGCGGCGTGTAAGAAGACAGTGGCAAAACCTGCCGCAGCGCTATAATCTTTGCCGCGGTGTGTAGGAAGGCAGTGTCGAAACTCGCCTCAGCGTGTAATGAACCAGCCGCAGCGTGAATTATATAGGCCAATTAGGGTATGAGAGGCAGTGTCAAATTCCGCTGCAACGCTATGAACTCAGCCGCGGCGTGATTCATCAAGCCGCAGCACAAGTCGGGCTGGTCAGTTTTTATTCAGGGGCAGAGGAGAATTCCGCCGCGGCGCCCTTATCTTCGCCGCGACGTGATTTGAAAATCGAAGAAAATAAAAAGGTTTTCAAACATTTCACAACTGCCCTCCCTTTTTCGTCTAGTAGCATTTTGTCCACCAGCACCCTCCCCCACCCTCTATAGTTGATTTTCGCCCCATTCGCCTTATCCCCACCCCCAATTTGTTACTTAGAATCCCATTCCCTCATCTTCCTCACTGAGTTGTTCTTTGCGTCCACCACGACATTGACTCTCTTCTCTCATCCTCTTCTTATTTTCTTCGATTCCCTACTCCCGGTAAGTCTCCATCACCTCCCCCTATAGTGTATTGTTTGGTGAGCTTGCTGTTTGTTGATTTAATTTGTTCAAATGGACGCCATGCTTGATTTGAATAGTTCATTTTTCTCTTCAAAACATGCCATGCACACCACCTGTTTGATGAATTGCCTGAATGAGCTTGCCATTGTATTTGTTTCTGTTCTGCATAACTATGTCTATTGTTTGTAATCCTTAATTACACATGTGAGATAGATGAGGCCTAGAGATATCTTAAGCACTTCAAATGTGCGAAATTTCTCCATGCACACCACCTGTTTGATAAAATGCCTAATAGAGTTGTATCTGTTGATTCACCCCTGTTTGTGTGCCTCATTGGTTGCCCCTTATATCTCTTGTGTTTAGACATGTAGGACCATCATTTTCTTCCATGGTGTGGCTATTTGGATTGTAGATTAGGTAGAGCATAGGTTGTACAGTTATTCACATATCAGCTTATATGTCATGCCATGGTGCCTGTATGTTAGTTGAGCTTGTTCTTTGAATGGGATCTAATTGTGTAGCAAAGCCTCACATGGCAGGCGTTAGGGCTAGAGTTGCATTTTTGGTACTTCATTGCCTGTATCAATTAGTTATCAATTCTGGTGACAGGTAGATGGCGCCTAAAAAGAAAGCCCGGGGTGAAGCCTCATCATCATCTGCCCCTTCCTTTGATCGCTCTCGATTTGTGTCCCTGGCAGCTCAGGAGCAATACAACGAAGTCGTCTTTCACCGAGCTTTGATTCTAGGCAGGAGATTCAGTACTTTTTGTACCGAGAGCCCAGAAGTAGGGGGTTAAATATCAGCCAGACAATGGGGCACACTTTGTTCTGAGCCAGTAGCTGCTGTGGTGCCCATTATCCGGGAGTTCTACGCCAACGCCCCATTTTGCCGTGAGCATTCGTATAGAATCCGAGGGCGCACAGTTGTCATCAATGAGCAAGTCATTCAGGATAAATACCGCCTTCTTATCATGGATGACTGTGAGTTCTGCTTGTACCGGATGGCTGGGGAGACCCCCAATTTGGATGACGTGGTTGATGCTCTGACTTTCCCTGGCCGGAACTTTGGAAAATGTCAAGAGGGGTGCCCAAAGGCATTCTGCGGACTAATTTGAATAGAGTGGCTTGCTACTGGGCCCACTTCGTCTGCACCAACTTGCTCCCCAGTGGTCATCTGAGTGATCTCACCATTGATCGGGCCATTCTAATTTATCTCATCATGGCTGGGCGGCCGATCAATGTCGGGTTTATTGTCTTTGAGAGCATTAAGAAGATCGCCCAGTTTACAGTTTTTGGCCTTATGCATCTTCACTTGATCACAGAGTTGTGCACGGATGCTGGGGTTCCGTTTGAGCCGATTAAGGAGCTCCTTCCCCCGAGGAAGCCTTTTTTCATCCTGATGATTGGGGACTTAGAGGCTGAGGAAAATGAGCCCATGGAGTAGCCTATTAAAGAGCCGGCGGACCTTCCAGCTGAGCTTGATCAGCCATACCATATGCCAGCTGAGGATATGCCACCAGCTCCGGCGCTGACCCCTTCCTTGGAGACGCTCTATATGATGATGCAGGATCTTTCCTTTCGAGCGTAGGTCATGGACCGCTGGCAGTACCAGTGTTGGAGGCACTTAGCCAGTCGTCTACAGTGGCACCCATCTGAGCTTTCTCCTCCTCCTAGCTTTGTGCTCAATCCTGCTGGATCCCCACCTCCGGAGCCCTCTGAGCAGCCACCACAGGACCCCGAAATCTAACATATCTCTCTTTGCTTCCTTTTGTCTTATGTTTCCTGCATTAAATTAAATCTTCTGACATTGTGAGCTTTGCTGTTTCTTGTTATTGTCAGTAGGACTTGTTAATGTTTTTCTGGCTGTTTATTTTGTTTTTTGTGACTGTCTTTATATTCTATCTTTCATTTTATTCAGTATCTGTCTTATTAAAAAAAAAAACCAATAGTTCAAAACGGGATTCTACTTTTGCACAAATTTTCTACCTTACTTCCCTTCGGTCGTCCTTGTTCTTCAACATTGGGGATAATGTTGATTTTAAGTTTGGGGGGGAGGATTTAGGCATAACTGACATAATTGATGGAAAATAGCATGAAGTTTTGTTCTTGAACTTTTTCTGGTCAAGCAAGAAAATTTTTGAAATTCATTTCAAGCTAGTCTGTCTGTTGGCCTGCTGGTTTTGTTTTTGCCTGCTTCCAATGATAGTGTTGTGTGTCAAGAGACATTTGGTAGGAATTCTATGCTATTTATGTTTTGATCTTAGTTCAAATGCCTAAATCAGGAATTCTGCCATTTTGAAAACCTTATTATGCACCATTGGCTAATCCATAAATCAATGGCTAGTTCCAAGAGAAAATTTTCGGTAATCTAATTTGTATAGCTAGTCTTAAATTCAGAACTTTAGAACTTATCTCCTACCATCTCGAGGCAAATCAAAAGGTATGGCATAACCTTTAGAAATGATTCAGGCATTCCTTGGTTGAGATTGTGCCTTCAAGCCTGACCCTACTGTAATAACATAAACGCTTGAACCTTATTTGAGCCTCTTGTAAGAGAAAGAGAAACCGTAGGAGATGGTATTTCATTTTGTTGTCTTGGAGTTATTAACTTGAGTACCTAACCTGACCGGCCTAATAAAAGATTATAATCCTACCCCTATCCTGAGAAAAAGGTAATAGTGCATTCATGAGGCTGAAGAATCAAGCAGTATGGTTGGTTAGATTATAAAAAAAAAACACGCAAACAAAAAAACAAGCAAATGCTTGTGTAAAAAAAAAATATTTGTTATTATTGGAAGAGGGGGATCCCTCTAAATCATTTTTGAAGGTGTTTTAAAACGACCTCTAGTATTCATAGACTATTGCGTAGATTTTCTCAAGATTGTTTGTACTTACCTTGCCTATCTTTGGTAGCCACAGCCCTAACCCCATTACAAGCTTAAAAGTCCTTTTGATCTAGTGGTTTTGTGGTACCTAATTTAATGGAGAGAGGGAAAAAGGTGAGCTTATGAAGTCTCTATTGGTAGGGTAGTTATACAAGTTTGAATGTAGAAAAGTAATTCTGATGCTTGCTTGAGCTGAATGTTTGGCCAAATTTACACACACACTTCGAAATGGTTGAATACATTACTTTTATCATTTGAACTCTGCTTCTAGCATATATGGTGTGTTCTTCCTATTGAATGCACTTTTGGATTGCAGCAAGTGAGGGCCCTAACAGTCACAAATGTTCCCGCAGCCAATGGTCAAACTAATAGTGTTTTTAGATTGTTTTACTCGAGGATGAGTAAAAGTTCAAGTTTGGGGGTGTGATAATTTTCAACTATTCATGTTATTGTACATATTTTTCTCTCAGTAAATATAACTTTAGCCTCCACTTATAGGGTAAATAATATATCCATAGAAGGAAATGAACATACATAGGATGAATAGCTCTAGACTCAATACTTACTTGAAAAATCATCAGCTTTACCTTTAATTTTTTAATATTTTGATAGCTAATCATACTTGGTTTTCTTAGGATTCATGTGTTGAAGAGTTTGGAGCAAATTCAGGAGAGAAAGGCTGTAAAGTGTTGAATTCAATCATCTCATCGCGGCTGGATTCATTGCGCCGAGGCGGGAAGTTCAGAAATTTGGAGGAAGTGTGCTGGGTTCATTGCGTCGCGGCGAAAATGTTTAAGCCGCGATGAGGCCTCAGGCAGAACCAAAACTCACCATTGCGAGATTTTATGCGCCGAGGCGAGAGACAAGAAGACCTCAAAATTCAGACAGAATCAAAACTCGCTGCGGCGCATTAAAATCGGCAGCGGTGAGGCCTTAGACAGAACCAAAACTCGCCATGGCGCATTCAAACCAGCCGCGGCGCTCAGTCAAACAGAACCAAAAATTGTCGTGGTGCAAATCAAATTAGCTGAATGCTGCGTTTTATTTCTAAAATTTCTGAGGGTTTAATGCTTCATAGGCAAAGGAGGGTCGAGGCAGCCGTCATTTTGGGTTAGTTTTGTGTTATTCCAAAGGTGCAAGGGCTGAGGGAAGAGCTAGAAAGCCATCTTGAAGCAAAGAGAAGCTGGAGATTGAAGATTGAAGCCGAATCCTTGCGTTTCTGAGTTTCCTCTTCATTTCTTCTATCTTGTTCATAGTTTCTGATGTATTTGATTGTTGCTTCAAGCTTGACTTTGGATTTTATGATCATGTATAGCTAAACCCTATATAATCTAGGATTATTTGAAACTCTTGTATGGATTAGTAGTAGTTCTTCATTCTAATTCTGCAATCAATGATTCATACTTGTTCACTCAACTTTGTACTTCATGCTTTCTGATTGATTGGCCAACATTTAGATTGATGTAATACCTTACTTGAACTTGGGAAAGGAAAAGGGAGGTTAGATCAAAAGTTGAGTGGTGTGAGTGTTTGAAATTTGTTGAGGTAAGTGGATAGCTTAGTTATTGAGATAGGAATATACTTAATAACCTCACATGGTCCAGTTAGGTATTGCACTCATAGATTGATCTTAGTTAATCTTATAAGGGATTATAAAATTGGCTGAGTACCCTATACAATATTTAGAAAAAAAAATATAGGAACAATAGAACCCTAGACCAACATGTATCACCATGGAGAGCATAAGGGAATGAATGTTGAACTAACCACTATGAAGTACAAGAGGACCAATAATCCTAGATGCTAATATTCACCTGGAAATCCAAATCCTAACCTAGATTTTTACATAGCTTTAGAATCATAAACAATTTCCGTTAACATCAACATTTAAGAATTGATTTGCTTGATTTAAATTGGGGTGTGAATTTCAGTACTTGGCATTGTTTTGACAACAAATCCTCGAGGGGAACAATCATTTCTTATCACTATATTGCCTTCACGATACGTATACTTGCGTGTACGCTTCTAGGAAAGCAACAACCTAATATCATGTAGCCTTTATTACAAACAAACCATAATATCAAACACTAATACACCAGCGCTTCATGACTGAGCTCAGAACCATTATTGTTTGTATATTTCAAAGTTCCCCAATAATTTAAAGTATTTCTTTCTTACTTTTCTCTATCTGCCCTATTCTCATAGAGTGCTCGGGAAAAGTAGGATTCTTCCTCTACTACATCCCGAGATCTCTCTGTATTGCCCGACTATTTTTTCTTCGGGCACTATCATGCTAGAAGGGCATCTATGCCAAGGACAAGTGTGCTTTCTTAAATAATCAAGCATACTAATTGAATATTTATTCTCAATCTAATATGTCCGTGGCTTGAACATTGTCATATCTTCTCTTTCTACCTTTCTTATCCTCTTACTTAGGTAAAAGAATGTTTTACTACTGGTTGTTTCTGTTACCAGTTTAGGTTTTTCTATGCTCAAGAGCACCTGCACTTTTCCTGAGGTTCCTCCACTTATTTACTCTCTGTAACATCAAGAGGGTCTATTTTTCACTCATACTTTTACTCTGCTCTTAACTAGACCATCCCTTGGTAAGAAGGATTCTATTTCATATAATCCTAGGAATTTCATTCTATAATGCTCTAGGCTTACATTCTTTTTTCTACATAAAATGAGGCTTGCCTTCTTAGGCGATCTCTAGCTCTCTCGAGCTTTTCTGAGAGTACGAAGGCATTAGCTGTTGTTTTCAACTTATTTCTACGTTCAGATAAGAGCTAGGCTTTCTCTCTGTTCAGCCTCTTTAGCCTCATCCCTAGGAGCACAGTACATTATTTTTAGGGGTCTGTTAACCCAATCCAGGACACATACTTTCAATATCCAGATTCTACCTTACTGAGAACTTATGCTCTACTGGGTGTTTTAATCTCTCACGTGCCTTAACCCTATATTATTCTCATATTAGGGAGCTCGTCTCACTAGCTATCGGACCCTTATCTGTTTACCTTTCTAGGCTTAGCTTACTCATCTAATCATGGCTAAAGCGAGGATATCTTTTATGTAGCTAGTTTCTCAGCTCTTCCTCGCTTCCCTTATCACTATACATTATGACTAAGGGGGGTCTATCTAGGAGAATTTACTAACCATTATTGGGTAGTTTTCCCGGCATCAGGATGTCTCATCTTTCCTTTCTGGTTCCAGGGAGAACTTTCATTGAGCCTTTCATTTACATATCTCACCTGGAACAATGCTACTGGTCATCTCCCTTAGGCTTTAGCTTACGCTCAGCCTAGGCTAGACATCTCATCAGACCTGTAGCTTACTAACTATCTTTATTCTTTTCTGAGCTTCCATTACTGGGCTACTCATACTTACTTCTAGGTGTTAATTGTCTATAGATTCTTTTGGCAGGTTTCTTTCTAATGGCTCCAAAGAAGAAAGCACGGGGTGAAGCATCATCGTGCTCTTCTACTTCATTTGATCGCTCCCACTTCATTTCCTTGGTAGCTCAGGAACGCTACAATAAAGTCACTTTTCACAGAGCTCAGATTCCTGGGAGGAAATTCAGTACTACACCTACCAAGAGTCAAGAAGTAGCGGATCAAATCTCTAGCAGAAGATGGGGAACATTCTGTTATAAGCCAGTAGCCGTAGTGGTGCCCATCATCCTTGAATTCTACGCCAATGCCCCATTTTGTCGTGAACATTTGTATAGAGTCCAAGGACGCATAGTTACTATCAATGAGCAAGTGATTCGAGACAGATATCACCTCTCTTTGGTGGTTAACTGTGAGTTCTACATGTGCTAAATGAGTAAGGAGACCCCAATTTAGATGATGTTGCTGTAGAATTGACTCTTTCCAGGTAGAATATTTGGAAGATGTCACGAGGGGTACCCAAGGGCATTTTGCGAAGTAATTTGAACCGAGTGGCCCATTATTGAGCTCACTTCGTATGCACTAATTTGCTCCTAAACAGGCATTTGAGTGATGTAACCATTAACAGGGCGATCCTGATTTACCTGATCATCACTGGGAGACCGATAGATGTCGGTTACATTATTTTTTAGAACATTAAGAAGATTTCTCAGTCTACAGTTCTGGCCTAGGGCATCCTCATTTGATCACAGAGTTGTGCACCGCTGCAGGGGTTCCATTTGAGTCACATAAGGAGCTTTTCCCCTTGAGGAAGCCCTTTTCTATTCTGATGATTGGTGATATGGAGGCTGAGGGGAATGAGCCAGTAGAGGAGCCTATTGATGAGCCCATGGAGCAACCTGTTGAGGAGCTAGTGGAGTTTCTAGTTGAACCAAATTAGCAACCCTATTTTCCAGCTTAGGATATGCCACCATCTACGGTGCAGGCACATTCCTTGGAGGCTCTGTTCACGATGATGCAAGATCTTTCCCTTTGAGCTCAAGCTATGGACTGTTGGCAGTACCAATGTTGGAGACATTTAGCCAGCTATCTCCAATGGGACTCGTCTGAACTTCCACCTCCTCCTGACTTTGTACTCAGTCTCGCTGGATCCCCTCCTCAGGAGTTGCCTCCAGAGCCATTTCAAGAACCACCTTTGAAGCCACCTCAGCAGCCACCACAGGACCCTGACATTTGTCACCCTTCTTTATTTCCCTTCTCATTATGTCAATTGCATCGATTTAGTTATCTACATTATGAACTTTAACTATTTTATTTTGTTGTCAGTAAGAGTGTCTTGATGTTTTCTTTGTTATTTTCTTGTTATGTGATTGTCTTTATATTTCATTTCCCATTACTATTATTATTATTATTATTATTATTATTATTATTATTATTATTTAGTATTTGTTAAATAAAAAAAATTACAAAAACAAAAACAAAAAATATTTGAAACAGCTTAGGTGGGATCCTTATGTATAGAACTATCCCCCTTACTTCTTTTAGGCTTTCTTTGTTCCTCAACATTGGGGACAATGTTAATTTCAAGTTTGGGAATAGGATAGTTTGGACAAGCATAATTGATGAGAATAACATGAGATTTTGTACTTGAACTTTTGCTTGACAAGAAATTTTTTGAAATTTGCATCAAATTAGTTTGTCTGTTAGCCTGCTAGCTTTGTTTTCGCCTACTTCCAGTGATAATGTTTTGTATCAAGAGTTATTTGGTAGGAATTCTATGCTATATGTGTTTTGATCTTAGTTCAATTGCATAAATTAAGAATTCTTCCATTTTTGAAATCCATAATATGTACCGTTTGTCCATTCCACGAATCAATTGCTAGTTTTAGAAGAAAATTCTTTGTAATCTAATTTGTATGGCTAGTCTCAAATTCAGGACTTCAAAACTCCTCTTTTACCTTCTTGAGGCGAATCAATAGGTATGGCATAACCCTTAGAGATGATTCAAGCATTCCTTGGTTGAGATTGTGCCTTTCAAGCCTAACCTTATTGTAATTACATTAACGCTTGAACCTTATTTGAGCCAAAAAGAAAAGAAAAAAGAAAAAAAAAGAGAAACCATAGAAGATTGCATTTTATTCTGTTGCCTCGGAGTTACTAATAGGAATGCCTAACCTAAATGGCCTTATAAAAGTCTATAATCCTACCTTTGTCTTGAGAGAAAGATAATAGTGTGATCATGAGGAAACAAGCAGTATGGTTGATTCAACCATTCAAAAAAAAAAAAGAAAGAAATTTTGAGATGGGAATCCTGTTAAAATCATTACTGAAGGTGCATTGAGGGGACCTTTGGTTTATGTATACTATCATATAGATTTTCTCAAGATCTTTTGCACTAACTTTGCCTATCCTTTGTAGCCACAGCCCTAGCCCTATTACGAGCCTAAAAGTCCTTTTGATTTAGTGGTTTTGTGGTACCTAATTTAGTGGAGAGAGGGAAAAAGGTAAGTTTATGAAGTTCCTGTTGTTGAGGCTGGTTATACTGGTTGGAGTGCAAAAAATTAATTCTGATACTTGTTTGAGATGAGTGTTTGGCCAAATTCACACACACACTTCGAAATGGTTGGAAGTCTTAACTTTATCATTTGAACTTTGTTTTTAGCATATATGGTTTGTTCCTCCTATTGAATGCACTTTCTGATGTAGCAAGTGAGAACCATAGCAGTCATTAATGTTCCTGAGGCCAATGGTCACTCTAATAGTGTTTTTAGTTTGTTTTACTCAAGGAAGAGTAAAAGTTCAAGTGTGAGTGTGTGATAATTTCTAACTATTCATGTTATTGTACATATTTTCTCTCAATAAATATGATGTTAGCCTCCACTTATAGGGTAAATAATACTTCTATAAAGAAAATAAACATACTTAAGATGAATAACTCTATACTCAAGTCTTACTTGGAAAATGATAATTTATGCCTTAATTTTGAGTATACTGATAACTAATCACACTTTGTTCTTCTTATAGGATGCATGTTTCAAGGAACATTGAACAATCTCAGGTGAAAGAGGCTTTAAAGTGGGTATTTTTGAAATCTCGCCACGACTAAGAGGTTATCACGCTGCGGCTGAAAGGGAAGAAATCAAGGATAAGCGTGCTGTACAACTTGTGCCGCGTCAGATCATGTTATCACCGCGATGAAACTTCAACCAAAAGCTGAGGACGCCACGGCTAGAGCTTGATGAGCCACAGTGCTAATCGATTGAAGCCAAATCTACGGTGAGAGTGTGTTGAGCCGTGACACAAAGTCACATAGAAGCCAACATCGCTGCGGCAGAAATGCTATGCGCCAAGGTGAGGAGCGTGCATGCCACTGAAGCTGTCCAGAAGCCAATCTCACTGCAGCATGTCATAGGCAAGCTGGGGCTCATATTCTCCCAGAACTCAATCTGGCCACGGCGCAACATGCTGAGTTGCGGTGCAATACGAATTAACTAAATGTAACATTTTGTTTTTAGACCTTTTGAGGGTTTGAAGCTTCATATGTGAGGAAGGGAGGAAAGAGACATCATTATGGGTTGTATTTGCTCTATTCCTAGTGTCTAGGGGCTAGAGAGAGCTAAGGAGGCATCGTGGAGGAGAAGGAGGCTAAGGATTGAAGAGGGAAGTTGAAACAAGCTTTCATTTCTTAGTTTCTTCTTCCTTTCTTTTGTCCTTTCGATTATTTTTGATGTATTTGACTTTCACTTCAAGTTTGCCTCTGGTTTTTATGATCATGTATAGCTAAACTCTTTAATCTAGGATTATTAGGAACTCTTGTATGGATTAACGATTGTCTTTCACTTTAATTTTGCAATCAATGGTTTAATATCTGTTCATTCAACTCCATGCTTTATGCTCTCTAATTGATTGGCTAACATTTAGGGTGATTTGATACCTTGCTTGAACTTGGGAAAGGGAAAGAGAGGTTAGATCAAGAGTTGAGTGGTGTGAGTACTTGAAACTTACTAGGAAAGGTGGATGATTTAGTTAATGAGATAGGAATATACTCATTAGCCTTACATGGTCCAATTGGGTATTATGCTAGCGAATTGATCGTTGTTGATTTTATAAGAAATTATGAAATTGATTGGATAACCTTATATGAGATTTGGAAGAATACTTATAGGAATAAATGAACCCTAGGCCAACATATATTATTAAGAGAAAAGATTATGAGTATTGAGCAATTCGTTATGAAATACAAGAGGAACTAATAATCCTAGATGCCACTAATCACCCGAAACATCCAAATATTAATCCTGAGCTCTGTATAGCTTTTGGTCCATAAACAATTTTGTGTTAACACTAACTATTAAAAATTGATTCGCTTGATTTAAGATAGGGTGTGAATTTTAGTACTTGGCATTGTTTGACAACAAATCCTTAAGGGAACGATCTTTTCTTATCATTATATTGCCTTCGCGATACAAATACTTGCGTGTACGCTTCAAATAGAGCAACACTCAGCTTTAAGATTGTTGAATCACTCCATGATGATTACTCTTGTAGTTACCCAAGAACAAAAGAAAGGGTTAATTCCCATCCACTGGTTTCACCCAAATGGGTCCTATGCTTATGTTGGGACTAGAGACTAGAGGAACCCCTGCCCACAGGGGAAGAGGCAATACCAACGACCACCCTGCCCCTACCCTGACAAACCCGAAGCAGAGCATGGGATCTGGATCTTGAAGAGCAGATTGGATCCTTTTTTCAATAAAATCCCAAAAAAAGTCATGTTTGAAGGCTAGATAGCAGCCTTAGGAACCTACTTTGATTGTGGTACCAATGAAGCTTTCACTCTAGTAGCTTAGTGTAACATCTGGTTTTCTGAAAATCCAAGAAAACGTAAGGAAATGTGAGAAATGTAACATATGGTTTCTCCATCAATGTACGAAATTTACCAGATACAAAAGGAAGTCCCCCAAATAGAGTAAATTGAGGTCTAATAAAATTAAAATAATCTTCTAGACCACAAATAATGATGAGTTAAGGCCAGAGGTGCCTTAAAATTTGGGACTAAAATAAATGAAAAAAAGGGATTAGAAAAAAGTCCCGAAGAGCCTCCGAAGTTAAGTATAAAGGAGCCAGGGACCAAAATTCAAAGAAAAATTATGAGCAAGGCAAGATGTATAAATTGCCTAAAAGTTTAGGGAACTCTAGTTTCAGCCTCTATTCGTGGCTTTAAGCACGAATATCAAAAAATTGAGCAAGAATCTTGGAAATCTGTGACCCACGATTAAACTCAATTTGATGAGACGGATCCAATGATGTCAAGTTGTCCGGATGGCCGGGCAGGATCCGGTCTGGGATTTGATTAGCTCGATCAGTAGCCATGAGTAAAATAGAAAAAAGAAATTGTAACAACTATAGAAATAGAAATAGCTAAAGGTCTAAGAAACTCTGAAGGAGTTTCAGGGATAAAATTGCAGTAAATGAAAAGTTTATAGCACAATCATAATACAGAATGGTGAAAATTACACCTATAGACCCCGGGTGTTCGATTGACATCAAAATTTATGAGGATTGAGGTTAAGGGCCCCTGAACCATGTTTGAAGCTCAGTATGGCCAGAAAGTAGAGGAAATAATATTCATAAATTTTAGAAGGTCTAAAGGTATGTATTGTACTGTAAAACCTTAATCGGGTCCGGATACCGATTGTTAGACTACTTTAAGGCCTAATAGCTGATTCTAAAGGCCCAAAAGAGAAGAGAAGATATAATTAGGGTTCTAGAGAAGATGAAACCCAAAGATAAATATAAAATAAAAGGAAAAGAAGAAAAAGATTTTAGTCATTTTAAAGAATTAACCATAGTTAAGTTAGAAACTAACTATAGTTGAGTTACAAGTAGACCATGGTTGAGTTAAGAAATTAACCATGGTTACTATTCATAATTTAAGGGCTAAGAAAAGGTATCCAAGTGTGTGGCCAAGAATTTTTGAAAGAATATATTTAGTTATGAAATTAGAAAAATCAAAAGAAAAAGAAATGGAAAGTTAAGATTTGATCTTGAAAAGGTTGATCTAAGGGCCTAAATTTAATATGACTATTTAACTTCATCCAAATTCATCTCCTTCACCTCCATTCCACCATTTTCAAGCCACACACAAGGGAGGAGGAGAGAAAAACGTGAAGAGAGAGAGAGGGAGGGAGAAAAAGTGGAAGAAGAAGTGAAACCAAGCAAAACTACCACCATTCTTCACCAAATTTCTTCATCTTCTCCATCCTCCAACCATTTCCTCCAAAGAGCAGCTGCATATTCATCTTTTCTTCAAGGTGAAATGTTGCTCTAAGTGGGAAGAGAAAGGATTTTAGTGTGAGAAAAGTAAAGGAAGCAAGGATTAAGCTTAAAGAGTAAGTTTTCTCTATCTTATACTTGTAAATCACATGCTTTAAGCTAGTTTTGTTAAACCCTAGCTATGAGTCATTTTTGGACAGCATATGAACCATTAGAAATGGAGTTTATATGTTGAATATGAAGGCCTTGAAATGAAGTTTATATGTTGAACATGAAGGTCATATGAGCTTAGTTATTGTTGTTATGTGCTAGGACTTTGAAAAACACAAAGATGGTAATTTTTGGAAAAATAGAAATCATAGGGAGATGCTGTCCGAATTTTTCCAAAATTTTTATAGCATTTTCTTGTTGTCTTAAAGTCATGTATACAAAATTTCAAATCTTAAAACATAAAGGAAAAGGCTATGGAATTTTTAGAACTAAAGAAACGCACTTTTGAGCCTAAACAGAGCTAGATTATATGATGACCAAAACGTGATGTTGGGTGAGTGGCTCATCGCGCAACCCTCAAAATAAAACTAGGTTGATAAAATATGTAGCTAATGGCACAACCTAGGTCATCTCCCTTGGAATTGGAGTTCAATGTTTAATTGAGTTTTCTAAATATTAAAAGACTCTAAAAATTCCTAAACTAAAGGGGTTTTAATTGAATTAAACTAACCTAAAACTAAATTGAATTAAAATTCCTAAATTCTACCTAATTATATGGATTATGGGTGAAAGATGGACTTGTGACTAGCTTTGGATTCGTCCCTTGGTATCCACTATCCTTATCCTATTCTAATTGTAATTGATTCTGGCCTAAGAGTTCCTAATTGTGTTCATAACAAATTATCTTGGGTAACCACTCAAGATTTAAGAGATTAATTATTTAATGTTGAATTGAGACCTCAATCCCGCATTAAACTGTTAAATCTTGTCTTTAAGATCTTGAACACTTAATTTGATTGATTAACTAATTGATTAGCCTCTGAATCATCCTAAATATTTAATTAACCAACTAAACATTAAGGAATCTTTAAATTAAACATTTAAGCACATAATTTCACTCATGTATTTTATCGAACAGCTCCGAAACACACATGGGAATTTAGATAATATTGAAATTAATCAATAAAAAGACTTTCTAATTAGTGTCTAACCAGCCACTAATTACAATTTCACAAAATTTCCTATCAAATATAACTTAACCAAGACAATAAATGAAAGAGAAAAAGTGTAGGAAAATAAAGAAATTCTTAGCCAAAAATTCTATGTTCATCCATGGATTCAAGCTTCTCTAAGAGCTTCCTCCTAGCTAGCCTCAAGATGGATTAGAACTTCATGGGATGTTGGATGGAAGATGGAATGGAGTGGAGTGGAGAGGGTGAATGGAATGCAGCGAATGGGATGAATGATGAAAGATAGATAAATGCTGAATGAATGGATGAATGGTCCATGGAGTCTTGCGTATGAATGAATAAATAGGTGAATGAATGGAGTTGCGTGAATGGACTAGGATATCCGAATGTATGGAGGCGTAACAGACTTGTAGAGATGTGAATGAAGTGTACTCCCTTCCTCATTAAAAGTCACGTGCAAGAGCCTCTTCTTTTCGTATGTATTATTCATGGATTTGAACTCTTCTCACTATTCACGTGGTTCTGAATTTGCTTGTGCATATTGGTGTGGGCCCCTCTGTGAATGGTTAATGCATTGGAATATAATATAAAAGAATTTATCCCTGCTTCGTGCTGCTTCGAGTCCAGACGTAGCTTCCTTAATTATTTTCCACGTTGGCTTTCATGCAGTTCTTACGTATAAGAGGACGTTGCTGCATGGTTCTTTACTTCTTTCAATTTCCAGGGAATTCGACGCTTCCCAGCACTCTCCCAGCAGCTTCCAGTACGTTTTCTTCTTCTCGTTCCTTTTGCATCAGCCTACGTCTTCATTTGTTTTCTCCATGCTTCTGTTCCCAGGCACAACGTTGGCTGCTTCTCTTACTCACTCCACGTCTTGCTCTGTTCTTAAACCAGAAACTCAAAAACAGAGGCTTCTTGGGCATGTTTGTTCTCTTAAGTTCATCTCAGTTCATACATCCAGCCCAGCTCCCTTTCAGCGTCACTTCTTCTGCGCCTCATCCCTCTCGTTCAACTCGTTCAGCTCATTTAGCTCGTTCCAGCTTGTTTAGCTCACGTTAAAGACGTAGCTTCTTCTTTGTTTTCAGCTTCAACCTTCTCTTTTAACTCGTAGCTAGTTCTCCCAGCTCATGCAAGCTTCAGCTCGAGTTTCTCACGTTAGCTATTGTTCACATGAGCTGCTGTTCTGGAGTTGCATTCTTCCTTTAACTTAACTCCAGTTCTCAAGCTTCATTAATCCATGTTCTGCCCAGCTCAAAACTGCCTCCTGCTCATATGCATCTTCATATAGCTTCTTTTTCTATCTTTCCAGCTAGAAGTAAATGAATGCAGCTCTTTCATGCTCTGTAAAAACGTGGCTTATTCTGCACTTGTCTCCACGTATGCTCTCCTCATGCAGCTCTCCAAAACAGAGGCTCCTTTGAAGTATTTTTCTTCACACGTTTTGCATGCCAAAACAGTATCTTTGCCTTCTTCATTCCTTCAAAATCGTATGAGTGTGCTGCTATTTGCATGAGCAACTCAAGCCTCCTTCTTCCTTCTCCTTCCACATAAACTCAAGCTCAAGTTTACCTCTTTTCATTGTTCTTCTTTTGCTCATTCCTCGTGGCTCTTTCTTCTTGAGTCATACATGTGTGTGATGATCATATGACTTCATGTAAGTGTGTGGGTTGAATGGAAAAGTTCATTCAAGCTTTAATTCCTATTGAAATTCTTGAAGCTCTTGAGATTGCACACTAACACACTTAAGGCCCATCTCTTCTCTTGCTTTTCTTCAATTTAATTTTCTATTCAAAACTCCAATTACATATTAAAATTCTGCACAAAGAAGTGAGAAAAATCAAATAGGAATATTCACAAAAATTATTTAAGATAAATTTAAGCATTAAAAACCAATAATTTGCAAATAAATTCCTAAAATATAGAAATGACCACTTAAGATAAAATCTTATCTAATTGAAGTCTTAGAGCCATATTTAATCATTAAATTGTCTAAGTTAGGAGGAAGGGAAGATATAAAAATAGCATTTATCATTGGGGCTGGAATTTGATGATGTTATCCATTCCAATAGATTCAAAAGGGTGTTTTTAGCTAGGAATACCTATGGGAAAGCCCCCAGAACCCATGGGATAAAATTCCTAAATTTTGGCCAAAAAATGCATACTATTTGACCATAGTGAATGGGAAAGGAAGGAGTTGGATTTTTCTAATTCCAATGGTCTTATTAAGTTTAAAAGGGTCATCCTACTTTAGAAGTTAAGGTTTATGTGTTGATTGTAATGAATTATCATTATGATTATAGGGTTTGATGTTGTTTTGAGAGTTCCAAAAGCAAGTATATCGAGTTCCAAGGATTGAGGAGCAAAGTTTGCTAAGGTAGTAGTTTTCCTCTCTCTTTCCTTAAGCTTGTATGTTTGTATAATGATGAGTGTTATGCTATATCAAGTTGTCATTTATGCTATAAGATGAGACATGTATACTTAGATTGTGCTTGGCCTTGTATGAAATTCCTTGTATTGCTATGCGATATGTGGCATCTTGACTGGCATTATGTTATGTACTTACATGCTTGCTTGTGAATGAGATTGGTTTACTACTATTGAGATTTCATAATCTCATCCCAAATATAACCCATGCTAGGTTTGAGTTCAAGCAAAGAAAGAGCAAAGAATGTGGAGACATAAATTGAGGACCTTACTTTTATGTACCACATTTTGTCATGTAATTAAATATTTTAGATTACAGCGTGTATGAGTTATATTATGACACTATAAGGTACTCAGGTATGAAATGGAAAGCCATGTATATACCTAACCCTGAAGTAAAAAGAGTATAAATAACGTGCCTAAGATGCAAGAATGCCTGTGCTTATATAAAGGCAAAATAATAATAATAATAATAATATGACCAATGAGGGTAAAACTGTCCAATTTGTTGTAGGGGCAACTTTATATGAATTTATATGTGCTCCGCTAAGTAAGCATTTTTCCAGTGAAAAAGGCTTAGAGAGCTTGAAGTAGAGCCCTGAATTAACCTCATATGATTTTTTTATAATTAAGTATGTATTTTCAAAGTTAGATAAGAATTTGGAAATGACCAAATGAATAGTGAAATTGTATGAGGAAGTTTTAAAATGAAAAATTTTTATTAGTTTAGGTTTTTGTTGACTCCTCTAAGCTTTATATGAGGTAATTGTACTAGGAAAAGTGTTATAAAATAAGGTATGACACTTAGACCATAGTTGAGCCTCCTACTCCTTCCCTTAGAAGGGAAGTAAAAAGCTAGTGCTTTGGTTAATGGCTTTCGAAGGGATTACCTGCAAGAAGTTGACTATTCCAAATGTTGATTTAGTGACGACATGACCTTGTCACCACTAAAACATTTGTAGCAAATTTTTTAAAATATTTAAATATTTAGCATCAAAGCTTTTAGTGACAACATATAAAGGTCACTAAATCTTTTTATCAACGATTTTGCTAAGTTGTCACTAAAATGATTTAATGACGACTTGACAATATCGTCATTGGAAACTTTTAGTGGCGACTATGTCATGTCATCACTAAATCTTTTAGCTCTAAATTTTAGAACATTAAAAGAATTTATTTCAAACCTTTTAGTGATGACATGTTGTTGTCATTAAAATATCCTTTTAGTGGCAACATTTCTTCTTGCCACTAAAACATTTGATGCAAATTTTTTAAAATATTTAAATATTTTACGCTAAAACTTTTAGTGGTAATATGTAAGCGTTACTAAATGTTTTTTAGTGACGACTTGATAATGTCGCCACTAAAAACTTATAGTGGCAACTATGTCAAGACGTCATTAAATCCTTTAGCTCAAAATTTCTAAAACAATAAAAAATTTTATGTAATATCCTGTATTTTGTAAAAACACCGAAATAAGTCAGTTTGAAAAGCAAGTCCTCTGAATTGAATGATTTAAAGTTAAATAAAATTAGAATAAAATTTTAAATAATAGAAAATGAGGATTTGAGCATTGAGTTACCCAGAAATCGGAGCCAAATTGATTTAATAAAATTGCTGAAGGTATAGTGGCATTTTTGTAAATTTGTACAACTTTTGAAAAACTCATAGAAAGGCTTTTAAATGAAAAATTTGAGCTTTACGAGGTTCTTAGAGGCCTTGAAAACCATAGGAAGTCCTGGGACAATTAAAACTCCTCTGATGTATGTTTTTGAACGTCGGTTGACCCAAACTTTGAAATTTTTGTTTGAGAATGTTTTAAATCTAAATTGAGTGTTTCCAAAGCCATTTTATAAAATTGGGAATCTAAATTTTATAATAAAAAATAAAGTTCTAAAAAAAGAGCTAAAATGAGTCTTAAATGAATTAGCCAAAAGATGGGACATAAACGGCATTTTTATGAACAAATCCTTCTTTTTATTGCTTTATAAGAGGTGTCCCATGTAACACCATACTTTTAGGACTCAATTCATGCAATTCCTATTCCTCATCTCATATAATTTCTATGAAAGCAACATAGTGGCATAGGGAGTCATGATTCAATATGCATTTCTCCACGAGTAAAATTTTCCTTTACAAGTTTGTAGGCCATATGAAATCATGTATCACATTCTTATATTTATTTGCATGGATACAACTTATTTCCATCACCAAAAATGGTCTAGAGCTCGTATAAGGCAAAGGGAAGCATAAAACATGTACTTTCAATTTCGGCCAGATATTACCCCTTTCTATCACAAATTTTAGAAAATCATAACTAATTTTTAAAAAATTGAAAACATGTATTCTTTACCATTTTGGAAATCTATACATGTCTAATTTATGCTAAAAATATGACCAGATCATGAATCATCACATAGAGGATGGTTGACATTCGAAAAGGGGTAGAGGTCTGACTAACTATTGGTTCTATCACAAGTTTCTGCAGCAAACTTCAAAATTGTCCAATTAATTCCAAAAAATTCCAATCCATGAAAATATACCAATCTAGAAAGATATAGATGTTAACTAGAGGGGAAAAATAACTCCAGACTAGTTCAAGCATGTCCAAACATCAAAAACCAATCAAATAGTAATCAAGGTTAGTCTAAACACCTAATACTAGGCAGAATCTTTAAAAATTCATATCTCCCTCTTTAGACATCTAAATGGGGTGTTTCTAATTGGCACAAGTCACTGGGAGTGTCTAGTTTCTCCTTATAAAATTTCGTAGCAATTGGACATCATTTTCCCCTTAAGTGACATAATTCATTTTTGGACTTGAGTGAATAATGCACCAGACCAAATTCAAAAAAATTTCCTAATTTTGAAAATTTATCAAATATTCCATAGACCTCCAAAATTTTATACTCTAGATTCCCAAAAAGCTCTCAAAAAGCTCTAAATGCATGCCAAATCTCAGATCAAGAAGAGCTCATTTGGACAAAAAGTGGTATAGGATTCTTAAGTGGTCAAATTTTGCTTCATATAAGGTATCAAGATGTCCAAATGGTCTCTTTTGATGTTTGACACTTCTTGGGTAAGTTTAAAAGCATGAATATAACTTGTATGAACTACCTAGGTAGTTCCACTCATTCATCTTAATTTGGCCATTCCACTTCCATTGTATAAGCATTTCCAAGATACTAGTTGGCCATTACATGTCCAAAATGCACATTTTCATACATATAACGTTAGCTCTCATTTATACATGACATGTTAACATAATTACACATGCTCATATGGTTACATAACAATTTCATCAAGGGATTACATCATATGCCATGTGTGTGGCTAAAAGGGAAGCAAAACTAGGCATATTCATATACTTCGATGCCAATCTTCTTCTTCTTCTAGGCTTGGTGTCCTCCATTACCTTGCTCAATTGTTCCATCTAGCATGTTAAGACATTAGAAAGAAGGGGATGAGATTCAAAGAATCCTAATAGCTCATCTCACATTCAATCACACATAAAGCATGTAATATATGTCTCACAAATGCATGCATAGGCATATTAACATGTGTGATAATTTAAGAAGCATTCTTGGCATTTGAACACATCATGTTTAGCATACATAGGCTTGCCAAGTAAGTGAATTAGCCTCACCCATTCACTTGTAGATTTTGGACTTGCCTTACCTATTCTTTAAGAGGTTCTTGGACTCAACCTTGCTCTTGGGAGTCAACCTCACTTTTGGGAGACTCTTTACTTTGTCTCAACTAATTCTAAGGGTTCTTGGCTCATCCTCACCATGGCTAAGGGTTCTTGGCTTTACCACACTCAAGCAAACCAAAGCAAGTATCATAAATATCATTTAGAAATATAATACATCATCATGGTACCATGGCATATGAAATCATGTTAGAATACTTTTTATGGCTTAAAACATACATACATACATTCAAGACAATGTAAGCACGCATTTATGCATGAGAGAAGGTGGAGAGAGCTACCTTGCTTGCATTTGTACACTTTTTCCTTAAGTCTTGAATCCTCTTCCTTGACCTCACACACCTAAGAAGGTGGAGATCATTCCTCTTGCCATAGATACATTATATGGAAGCTAATTATACTCTTAAAGCAAAGTCTAAGGCCATACAATCACTAGAAAGGATAGGTGACTCATAAGGCTCTTTTATGATTTCATAATATACTTAATGAAGTAACCTTTAGAAAAAATCATCTTTCCTCCATTCTATCCATTCATTCATGATTCTTAACTCCATTTAAACCTATTGGAGTCATCACACACTTAATTCTAGGAGCCCAGCTATGTGTTGCTTCTTTAAGCCATATTATAGAACATATAAGGCCATCTTGCTTTCTATGGCTTCTAAACTTTTTCCAAGGATTCCTCTCATATTCTACCATCATACATGACACAAAACTAAGCTTGGAAGAAATTAAAATACTCCCTAGGTTCATGGACTCTCCTTGGCCGAAGCTATGCTTCCATAAGGTGCCTATAGAGTTTCCTTGCTTCTTTTGATGGGAGAATCATGTAGAAAGATCTCTTGGTGTCTTAGGAACCCATATGAATACTTAAATATCATAAAATATGGCTAGGGTTCATGATAGAGTTCAAGGTGCAATCAAAATCTTAACTTTTCTATCTTACAAATTCATAGTTTTTACTTGGATTTCTTTGCATATTCTTACTCTCCTCCCTTAAATTTATGGAAATCACCCTTAGTTCTCCTCAGAATTCTAGCCCTCTTATAGCTACATACATGGGGCAAAATATAGAGAAGGACGGAGAGGAAGTGTCTACCATGGGATGGAAGATTTACATATTTTTTCTTGTTTTCTCACTTGAATCTTCCTTTCTTTAGCTTCCTCTCTTCAAATCCGAAATTCTCCCTAAATTTCTCCCTTAAAATAGATTCATATACTTCAATATAATCATAAGAAAGAAAGGGGAATGGAGAAGGAGGTGTTTAGAAGGGAGAAAGCATAAAAAACTACCAAAATTCCATACCTTTTTGCTTGAATTTTTCCTCCTCCTCTTTTTCCTCTTGTGCGCCTAGGAGTTGGCTCTCTTTTCTGGTTTTAGGGCAGAACTTGGTTGACCTAAATGAGACGAGAAGAAGGGTGCCTCATATATATATATATATGGGTTTAAGAAGGACTTTTTCAAAAATTTTTACTTTGCCCTTTATTCTTGGCATTTTCGTTTCTAACTCGTTTTAGCTCCTTTTTTAAAAATTTCTTTTCCATTATAAAACTTAGGTTCCCAATTTGGTAAAATATGTTTGGAGTCACTTAAATTAGAGCTAAAACCTTCCTAAATGAATCAATCAAAGTTTGGGTTAACCGATGTTGGAAAACGTCCACCGAAGGGGCTTTAACTGTCTCAAGGCTTCCCATGATTTTCAGGGCCTTTGAGAACCCTAAAGAATTCAAAATTTTCATTTAAAAAGCCCTTTATGCCCAATTCCATACCATACAAGCTTTAACACATTATACAAGAAGACCTTGTACTTATTGGCAAAAACCTTGGCGATAATGTCTCAGAATTTGCACTACAGATTATAGGATCTTGTTGACAAGATCTTGGACCTAGGTGATGAGATGTTATCTCAACCCTTAAATTAACTTGGTTCACTGCATACTTCATGCTATTTCCATGTTTTCTCTCTTTTTTGAAGAATCAGATATTACATCCCATTCTTCTCCTTCTTAACTGACTTTCTTTTCTGCTTAAAACAGAGGAGAAGACCAGAGGAAAGAATGCACAAGAGAGAAGAGGAAAGAGGAAGAAAAACTCCAAGGAAAGGTAAGGAAAATGGAAGATTTTCATTGCTCTTCCTTCTTTAATGTTGTTCTCCTTCTCTTAAGCTTTCTTCCTATGGTTTTGGTTATTCATTTGGGTCTGTTTTAAGCTTGGTTCAAAGGAGAAAGATTATAATTTCAAAAAGAGAGCTATAGCAAAGGAAGAGGCTCTTGAAATAAGCTTGGAATCAAGGTAATTTTCCTACCCTTATAGCTTTCTTCCCTTTTACTTCTTAAGTGTGTGTCTCGGCCAACTTGCAAGCTTGTAGGGGGAGGAGTTTCAGACCAAAAGCAAGTAAGAAACCTAGGTCTTAGGCTGTGCAAAGCTAAGAAATGCAAAGAAATCTAAAGGAAAACTAGTGAGATTCAAGATAGAAAAGCTAAGAACTCTTGTAGGTGTTGAAAAATTTAGGTTGATTCAAGAATTCCCTAGCCTATGTAAGTGTTTGTTTGAGTTCCTAAGAACCCTAGGAAGCCTCCCAAGTGTCTCTCCCATCAAGGAAAAATTACAAACTTCATGGGCTCCAATTTCCTTCTATGTCTTGACCAGCTTGGATGGAGGGGTTAGGAAGTATTTTAATTTTTTCTAAGCTTGGTTTGGGACTATATATGATGGAAAGGATGAGAGGAAGCCATAGGAAAAATTTAGAAGCCACAAATTGAGAGTTGGAGGCATAGGTTCCATATTGTGACATAAAGAAACAACTTGTATCTAGGCTCTTGGAAATGAGTATGTGATGGCTCTAAGGAGCCTAAATGAAGTCAAGAGGCCTAGATATAAGAAGAGAATGGAGCTAAGGGCTTGCTTCATTAGGCCTTTTATAGAACTAAAATTAACCATGAGACAAAGTATACTTCTTTCATGTGTGTTTGATGCTAAGCCTCATTTCAAGAAGGTAATTGGATGCTGTTTATTGTGTCTAGGCCAAAGAAATCAAGCTCCATCCAATTATGGGTGTGTGACCAAAAAGAGAGAAAGGTAATCAAGAGGGAAGCTTGTATTTAATTACTAAGGTAGCTCTCCATTCCTTTATTATGTGCATTTATGGTTGTATGAATGTTATTAGATACTTGGAGATGTGTTTGAATCTTGAGAATTGCCATATGCTATTATTTGATTACCATGGTACCATTATGTTTCTTGATTAGCATTTGGTTGTAAAATTGTGCTCTATGGGTAAGGTTGTGCCAAAAGTCCCTTTGTGATAGGTGAGGTGAAACCAAAAGTCCCTAAGAATGGGTGAGACTAGGCCAAAAGTCTTATGAATAAGTGAGGCTAAGTCAAAAGTCCCGAGACCAAGGGTGAGGCTAATTCAAAAATCCCAAGAATAGGGTGAGGCTAGACCAAGAGCCCCTTGAGCTTGTTTTTAGCCTTGATACGTTGCTATGGCCTGGAATTTATGACTGTAATACCTCTTGAAAGTGTTTATGACATGCTTGTATCTTATAACATAATTACATGCCTTATTTGCTTACTTGAAAGGATAATTTGAGCTATTCAGGTTCCTTGAATCTCACTCCCTTCCTTTTCCCATCTTAACATGTCTAGGTAAAACTCATGAAGCTAAAGATGGAAGCCAAGGAGCATAGTTGGCTATACTTTGACACTAATATAGTTTTGATGTATTCCATTGTCAAAGTTTGCATGTACATATTATTTTTGAGATATGAACTTTTGAGCAAATGTAAAAGTATGTGAATGTGATGTACATACAAAAGATAGAGCCAAATTAATGAGAATGCATGATTGCACCACTTGGAGAGCCTTTCTTGAATGTGTATTATAACTTGTGGTATAGTGAGTTTGAGTATATATGCTGTGTTTATGCTTTAAAACTTGCTCAAAATGTGGTGGAATGGTTAGGAGGCCATTTAGAACCAAATTAACCCCATTATGTTGTTAAATTTGTCATAATCTTAAGCTATGTCAAGGTCTAACCAAATGAGTTTGTCTTTGCACGAAATTTGGCCTGCATATAAGTCTTATCTAGAGCTTTCCACAGAGCTAAATAGCACTGAAATTGGATCTCTAGAGAATTTATTATGATTTTTCAAAGTTGGACAAAATGTGCAAAATTAGCAAATACACTGTTCATATGGTCAGCTTTGGTTTCAGGGGTCCTGAAGGCTTAAATGAAATCCAATGGCTGTGATATTTTACAAGAATAAAATAAATATGATAATCTTTCTGTAGCATTTGAGAGAATCTCATTTTAGATTTATATTGAGAGAGAAATGAATTTTTGAAGTTCTAAATCAGTACAAGGGACACAACCAGACCTCTATTATTGTTCCATTGATTTTCAGGGGCTAAACGCTTCTATTTTGGTCTAGCATTATTTTTAACATCAATTTAACATTTATACCCTTCTAGAATGGTATGGTTTTTTAGGTGTTGATTTTTGTAAAATTAGTTATGAATTTTTGAAATTTATATCAGTAACTTGTCACAACAAACTTAGGTAGCCAGACCTTTTGTGCTTTTCCTTTATCAATCATAGTCTAGTTGATGTTTTCATGGTGTGAGATGACTTTTACCCTATAGTCAACATTCAGAGCTTTCTAGAAAGCTATCATTTGTTTGATTTTGAGTTTTTTAGAATAAATTATGATTTTTCAAAGTTAGTACCAAAAACCTGAATTCTGGACCCGTGAGTAACTTGCCATTTTCTGGTTTTGGCTTCAAATCCGTGCTACTTGGATTATTTTATGATGTGTAGGAATTGAGTAGATGAAGTATGAGTGGAGAATGATGTTGGTGTATTTATATAACTCACGTAACATTAAATGAAAATTTTGAGCCCTACATAATGCAATAAAATGCTAATATTTTTATTGCCTTTTTTTTGGAAATTATATGAAATCAAGCATTAATATTAGTCTAATGAGGCTAATACATTATAACATTACATTTTGCACTAAAACTTTTAGTGACGACATGTCGTCACTAAAATTACTTTTTAGTGGCAACTTGTTCTTATTGTTACTAAAACATTTGGGATAAATTTTTTAAAATATTTAAATATTTTGCCCCAAAAATTTTAGTGGTGATATGTAAGCATCACTAAAAGCATTTTTAGTGACGACATGTTCTTGTTGCTACTAAAACATTTAGCTAAAACTTTTTTAATAATTAACAATTTTGTGCCAAAATTTTTGTGACAACCTAAGCTTGTCACTACTAAAAATTTTGACAGTAATCATATTATTCATAGTCTATAAATATATACATACTTCTAAAGACAATAATGTAATAAAAAATTATATATGGCATATATATAATATAAGGAACAACAGAACTAATATATATTATTTATAAGTATAAATATATTTTAAACTTGGTTAAGTATAAACATATTATTTCTAACAATACTTTGGCTTGATATTCAAGTTGTGAGTAGTAGAAATAGGTCAAAGTAAGTAATGCTATACACATGTGGGGCCCACTCATTTGTAGAGGTTGAAGAGTCTTTGTGAGCATTTCATTGTACTTTAGGAGAAATCTATTTCTATATTCATAAATATTTTTTTTAATGCTAAGAAGCTTTGATTACTAATGTCTGAAAAATTTGTAGGGAGATCCAGAAACAGGAAAGCTGGCAATAGCTAATTGAGTATGGGAGGCACAACACACCTATTTGACAAAGCAATGGGAGATAGTATGGGTAGATTCAAAATCTTAGGAGATTCATGTAATGTTCTCAAATTCATTAACTTTAAAATTTTTTTACTTTTGCACTATTTTCCATGCTTCTAACTCATGTCCTACATTACAATCATGCATTCATGATCTTGTTATTCAGCAACAAATAGCAGATGAGGAGGCACGAATGACTAGAGATGCGATAGTAGTTGCTGTACTTGGGGAAAGATCATGGTATGTGCATGGCAAGGGATATGGAAAAAAACCTCGAGAAAGAGAAGCAGCGACAAATCTAAAGTGGAGTCTAGAGTTTCTTTTATAATAGAACAAGTGGTGAAGAAATACGCCAAGAAATGGAACGAAAACTACAAGAAGAGCAAGCCCAGATGCAAGCTAAAATTTGTGCTCAAATGGCTACTTTCATGGCCACTTTCCAACAGGTATCTTATGCCCTTCTCTTTTTCTTTTCAATGCTGAAAAACTTAGTGTTATGTTTCTTTTTACCAAGGAAATACACCTCAACGAACAATGCTTTAAGTGGAGAAATCTAATAATTCTGTGAGTAATTAGAATTTTTAATGATTAATTATTCAGCTAACATGTAACACCATAATGTGTTAACCTCAACTAATCTCCCTTTAGGCTTGATTCTATATGATTCCCAAAGAAAAAGAGTAAATCGTGGCATTTTATTACACTGTGTCGGGGGTTTAAACACTCATATTTTGCCCCGTGGGTCTCGTGAACCCATCAATCACATTCTCTACTCAAAATTCATTCATACAACTCATACATAGTACAAAACAACCCATGAACCATGGATATGAAGTTAAAAGTCAGACAAATTAAAATTTTCTCATGGGCCCAAAAATTTAAATTTTTGGCTCCAACTTTAGAAAATCATAACTAATTCTAGAAAAATGGGAATCAAGTGAACCATAGCTTTTTGGAAAGATTTGGATGTTAAATTTACATTAAAAATAATTTCAAACCACAATATCAGCATTTGGACTATGTTTGATATTGAAAAATGCACTAAGGTTTGGCTGTCCCTGATATTGATATAGTTTACTATTATGAATTTTAAAAATGTCTAATTAATTCCAAAAAAATCCAATCTATACAAATGATACCAATATAGAAAGCTACAAATGTTAGCTAGAGGAAAAAAAATAGTTCTAGGCCAAGACAAGAGCATTCAGACCCTAAAAACTAATTAAACAATAATGCATGTTTGAAGGTGCTCTTGGAATAGAATAATAACTTCAAAAAATTATTTCTCCCTCTACAAACCTCCAATTAAGGTGCTTCCAGTTGGGATAGGTCATTGTCATGTCTAACTTCTGTGTATAAAATTTCATAGCAATTAGACATCATTTGTCCCATGATTAACACAAAACAATGTTTGGACCAATTGCACAATATATTAACCAAAACCAAAAAATTCTCAAACTTCAAAAATTTGCCAAATATTCCACAGACCTCTAAATAATACCCACTTTAGCTTTCCAAAAATATCTTAACAAGATCTAGATTCATGCCAAATTTTAGATCAGGAAGAGCTCATTTAGTCATATCTTGACATAGCTCACAACTATGGCAACTTTAACACCCTACATGGGTCAAAAGGGGTTCAAATGACTTCTTAAATGCTCTATCACTTTTTGGACAAGTTTTAAAGTACTAATACATCACATATGAATTGCCCACATGGCCCAAACCATCATGCATCTTAAACTCACAATTCTATATGCAAGAATACACCTCTAGGAATGGGCTACTAAGTACCCAAAACTTGCATTCTCATTGCTGTGGTTCCACAAATGGTTCATATATCACATATACATGCTTTTACACTTTTTCATCTATTTACATGTCAAAAATAATATATATATATATATATATATATATGAATATTTACATCTCTTTACATCAAAGGCCATACAAAACTATACAAAGTGGCAAGAAATAGCTTTTCAAGCTCCTTGACTTCCACTTTGGTCTCCTTGAGCTCCACCTAATATGTTAAAATGGAAGAGGAAAAGGGGTGAGATTCATGGAATCACAATAGCTCATACACTCATTCAAGGAAGCAATTAAGATATATAAACATGTCAAAACATACAAGTAGGCATCTAACCATTCAAAATCATACAACACATGATTTACATGCCATGAATATCATATCAATATCAAGAATAAGGTCTAAGGACTTTTGGTCTAACGTCACCCTATTTTAGGAACTTTTGGATTGGCCTCACCTTTGGTCTAAGGACTTTTGACTTGGCCTTACTCATTCATGAGACTTTTGGCCTTGTCTCACCCATTCCTACGGACTTTTGGCTCTATCTTACCCATTATATAGGACTTTTGTCACTACCTCACCTTTTAAGAGCAATTTTCACAACCCAAAGTATAAGCATATTAGTACTAATGCATCAAGGTAACATCAAATGGCATGCCTCACAATATAAGTGCATACACAAGCATACAATGACTACCATACACTAAGAATGCAACAAGAAAGAGTGAAAAGCTACCTTACAAGCCAACACAAGCCTTCCCTTTTGATTTCTCTTTTCCTTTCTTGGTCTCACAATCACAATTAGATGGATCATGATCTCTTTGGCCTAAAAATAACAAGTAGTATGTAATTACTCTCTTGGAACAAGCCAAGACATCACACACACATACACACACACACTTAAGAAGCATACTTAGTCTATTGGTTCCATAATAGGTCTAATTCCTTTGCATTTCCTAACTTTCCACACTCTAATTCAAGGGTCTCATATTTGTTCTAGGTCAGAACTTTCTTCCTCTCTCAAGCTCTCAAGTTGGTAGAACCAACATATACAAGAAGCAAAGAAGAATAAGCAAAGAAACATAGGTATCTACCTTGAATTCTAACCTTCTACAAGAGTGATTTTCTTTGCCTTCACCTTCCCTTTAAATCTCCACTCACCCTCTTCTGAACCAAACTCAAAACAAAGCTAATTCAATAATCAAAATCATAGAAAGAGAGGGCAAAGAGAGAAGAACAAAATTCTAAGAAGGAAAGCTATGAAATTCTTAAGTTTCTCTCACCTTTTCCTTGATTTCCTTCCTTCTCTTGGTCTCTCTCTCTCTCTCCATCCCTTTTCTCTGTTTTAGATGAAGCATAAGTTAGTTAGAAGAAAAGGAGGGCTTGTGGAGTCTTTAAAAAGTAAAAATCACTTTTTCTCGCTTTTTCTGGAATAACCCTCAGTATAGCGAAGAATAACCCTTGCTACGATGAGCACGTATTAGTCTTAGCCCTTTATTCTCACTAAGGTGTGCCCTATTACAAGAAACTCCCTGGTTTTTGTTTGGGACGCCCAAACTCACTACAGCTAGATGTATTCTCACTATAGCGAACTAGTACATTTGCTATAGCTAGCTGGCTTCTCGCTATAGTGAACTGGTACATTCGCTATAACTAGTTGGCTTTTCGCTATAGTGAATAGGTATATTCTGTAACACCATATATTTCTAGCTCATTTTATAACATTCTCATGCTTTGCAATATAGATTCCATAAAGAATACATTATTTGGCATTGCATCATATGTAGAAATTTCATTCATTGTCACATGGGCCGTGTGAGCTCATACAACCCATTCCTATATTTAATTACATGGATACAACTTATTTGAATCATCAAAAGTGGCCTACATCTCAAGAAACTTGAAGGGAAGCTCAAAATATACAAACACATTTTTGGACAGAATTTGGCTCATTTCTGTCACAACCTTGAAAAATTATAACTAAATTTAAAAAAATTAAAATCATGCATTCTTAGCCATTCTAGAAATTTAAAATGTCTACATCATACTAAAAATATGTCCAGACCATAACATCCATCACAAAGGATGTGTGACATTTAAAATGGTCTAGAAGTCAAACTACTCACTGGTGTTGTCACAGATTTCTATAGTAAACTTCAAAAATGTCTAATTAATTCTAAAAAAATACAATCCATATAGATAATACTAATATGGAGATCTGTGGATGTTAGCTAGAGGGAAAAAATAACTTCAGACCAGCTAAGGTAGGCCCAGACCTCAAAATCCAATCAAAGAGTAACTGAGGTTAGGTGAAGTTCCTAATACTGGATAGATTTTTTGAAAATTCATATCTCCCTCTCTAGACCTCCAAATGAGGTACTTCTAGTTGGTACGAGTCACTAGGAATGTTTAGTTCCTCTCTATAAAAGTTCATAGCAATTGGACATCATTTGAGCCCTATGTGACAGATTTCATTTTAGGACCACTATGAACAGTGACATGACCAAAATCAGAAAATTTGCTGAATTTAAAAATTCATCAAATATTCTGTAGTCCTCCATAAATTATGTTCTTTATCTTCCTAAAAAGCTCTCAACAAGCTCTAATTTTATACCAAATCTTAGATCAAGAAGAGCTCATTTAGCTAAAAAGTGATATAGGGTTCCATTATGGTCAAATTTGGCTCCATATAGGGTATCAAAATGTCCAAAAGGTTTTCCTTGAGTTTGGCACCTTTTAGGCAAGTCTAAAAGCATAATTAAAACTTGCGTGAGCTACCCAAATGGTTCCAAACCTTATGCATCTCATTTTGGCCATTTTATCCACACATATGCACACTTCATCAACTTTTCAAGAAATATAACTTGGCATTACATACTCAATTTACATTCTAGCATTCACATATCACATTCTTTCATTTATACATCACACATTATCATAATTACACATGTCCAAGAGGTCATAGATTATTTACATCAATGGATTACATCATTTGACATAAATATGGTCTTAAAGAACCAAAATGTTGTCATTCTCTTATCTTCAAGGTGGTTGGCTTCCATTTCCTTGTCCACTTGGTCCACTTAGCATATCAGATCATTGGAGAGGAGAGAATGAGATCCAAAGAATCCCAATAGCTCATTTCCCATTCAATCATACATAATGGATGCAAACAAGTCTCATAAATGCATGTATGGTTATGTTGACATATGCAAATATTCAAGAAGCATTTTCATCATTTGAGAATGTCATACATAGCATACAAAGACTTGTCAAGTAAGTGGATTAGCCTCACCCAATTTTTTGTGGATATTGGACTTGCCTCACTCATTCTTTAAGAGATTCTTGGACTTCACCATACTCTTGGGAGCCCATCTTGCTTTTAGGAGACTTTTTACTTTGTCTCAACTAATCTCAAGGGTTCTTGGCTCATCCTCACCACGGCTAAGGGTTCTTGGCCTTACCACACTCACACAAACCTAAGTACACATAAAAAACATCATATAAGAGCATATTATAACATCATGACACCATGGAATTAAAGTCATGCTAGAACACTTTTCATGGCTTAAAAATACACATACATACATTTAAGACAAGCTAAGCAAGCATCCATGCATGGGAAAAGGTGGAGAAAGCTACCTTAGAAGCAATTACACACTTTTTCCCTTGAATCTCCCTTCCTTGCTTTGGCCACACACACACACAAAAGTGTAGGGAAGATTTCTCTTGGCCTAGATACAATTCATGGAAGCTAATTAAGTTCATAAACTCAATTCTAAGGCCACACAGTCACTTAGACACTAGCTTGGTTTATAACTTCATTATGGTTCCATAATTGCACCTAATAAAACAATGCCTCTCAAATAAATTCTAGACTCTATTCTTTCCTTTCAAATATGATTCTTGACTCCTTTTAAACCTCTTGGAGTCATCACACAATCAAAACCAAGAGCCTAGCTACATGTTGCTCCTTTAGGTCATAATATGGAACATAAAGTACCAACTCACTTTCTGTAGGTTCTAAATTTTTCCCAAGGCCTCCTCTCATTTTCATTCATCATATATGACTCAAGAATGGGTTTAGAAAAAAATTAAAACTCTCCCTAACTACACAAACCTCTTTAGGCCGAGGCTTTGGAGGAAATGGGATTTTTTGGAGTTTGCTTTGTTTTCTCAAGGGAGGATGCATGTGGGAAGCCTCTTAGGGATCTTGGGAGCTCATTTAAACTCTTATTTAGGCCTAGGAATCATCATACAAAATCAGATTTTACAAGGTACAATTGAAACCCTAGAAATTACATTTTGAAATCTAATGGGTTTTTGTTAATTCCCTTTGCATATTCTTAATCTCTATACTCTTTTTCTTTAGATTCATCCTTGGTTCTGCCTAAAAATCAAATCCTCCTAGGGTTTCTCATGTTAGGCGAAATGGAAGAGGAGAGGAACTAAAGGTAGCAACCATAAGAAGAGAAATTACCTAGTTTTCTTGCTTTTTCTCACTTGAATCTTGCTTTCTCCAAGCTCCTCTCTTCAAATCCGAATTTTCCCCTCAATATCTCCCTTAAAACAGATTTGAAAACTTTATTTTAATCAAAAGAAATAAAGGAGAATGGAGGAGAGGAGGTTTGGATGGAAGAAAGCATAGAAAACTACCAAGAATCCATACCTTTTTCTTAATTTTTCTCCTCCTTTTCTTCCCCTTCTTATGAGCCTAACAGAGCAGATCATATTCTATATTTTGGGTAGAAATTTTGTGCTTAAGAAGATGGGAGAAAAAAAGGAGAAGTGTGGGAGCTTTTAGAAACACACTTTTTTAAAAATTCTAATTTTATCTTTCCGTAATGATAATTTCGTCTCAACTTTGTTTTAGCTCCTTTTCTAGAACTATCTTTTTCATTATAAAATTTAGGTTCCCAATTTAATAAAATGCCTTTGTAATTACTCAATTTAGAGCTACAACCTTACCGAAGGAACCAGTTAAAGTTCAGGTCAACCGACATTGGAAAACGTCCATCAGAGGAGATTTAACAGTCTCGGGACTTCCCATGGTTTTCAGAGCCTCTGAAAACCCTGGGCAACTCAAAATTTCATTTAAAAAGCCCTCCTATATGTTTTTCCAAAAGTTGTACTTATTTACAAAAATGCCATTACGTTTCGTCAGTTTTTCGTAAGAAATTGTTTCTTCATTCTAGCTTCATTTTTCTTTCTGTCTGAGCTGGGGTTCTCATTTTTAGGAGTCTAGAATGCTTTCCAAATTTTTTGGGACCTTAACTATCTCATTTAGAGGGACTTCCTTTTGTATCCGGTGAATTTCGTTCGTTTACAGAGAAATCGTACATTACGTTTCTCACGTTTTCTCTAATTTTCAAAGAACCGGATGTTACACATTCGCTATAGCCAATAGGGGTCCTGGCTATAGCCAACAGACTTAGAAACATTTCAAAATTTTGGTTGTTACATGACACAAATAATGCATGTTAATTTAGCACAATTTGTCTTTTATATCACTTTTACGTCTAAGGTTCTACTTCAAACTTTTGACATTAATTTGTTTATGGAGTACATAGTTTTTCAAATGTTATGTTTCACTAAAATTGGAGTGTAGTCTCAATTTGTCACATAGGTGATTGCTTTGATGGAGAAAGTCTTGGGATTTACAAAACAAAATGAAGTGTCCAAATTGAATACTAGTGCCCCTCTCATGAATTAAGAAGATTCAAGTAATTGCCCATGCCAACTTCTTGGTCTTTTCCTTTTATTTAGTACTGTTGTAATGCTATTTTCAATATTGAATAGTGGAGTCTCTTAATGAGCTTAAAAAATTATTCATATGGCTAGTTTTTGTATTTGTACTTGTTGGATAGATTATTACAGTAATGTATATATAAGACTTGTTAACAAAATTTAATTTGCTAGCATATTTCAAAATGCTAGATCTTTTAAAATAATGTATGTTATTAGAAATTTAGAAGATTTATTCTTCACCATTTATAACATTATAGAATCTATTTTAGCCAACAGGATTGAAGAAAATAATCAAGAAATATATTACAAAATATGACAAAATAAAATTGATTTTTAGCGGTGACCAAAAGTCGTCGCTAATAGTGTACTAATATTGTTGATAATAGTTAATGCTAAAGGTATCTTTTGCAGTGACACAAAAGAGTTGATGCTAAAAGAAAAATGTTAGTGGGAAAAATTGATAATAGTCGATGCTAAAGATATCTTTAGCAGCGACATAAAGGACCTAATGCTAAAAGGAAAACTTTAGTGGTAAAAGAATAACTTACCGCAAAAACAAACATTTAGTGGCCACAAATGCTGCCGTTAAAATCTTATGTAATGTCAACGAAATTATTCATCGCTAAAAGCATACATTTAGTGAAGCAATAGTTGCCACTAATTCTTTTAAATGCCAAATGGAAGCAATTTTAGCATTTGAAAATGTCGCTACTAAAACAATATTTAATGTCAAGATATATGTCATCCCTAAAAACCCCATTTAGCGACAGCAAAATTTTATTGCCACTCATGTCCCACTAACAACTTCTTGAAAAGCCAAATAAAAGGAATTTTGCAGCGAACAAGTTGCCATTAAATTACTAGAAGCAAAGGGTCGTTGCTAAAAGGATTTTAAATGACCAAGACTATTGGAAAAAGTCATCACTAAAAGTTTTTTGTTATCAAAAGATGTCATCATTGCCGTTAAAACTTTACATTTAGCAACCACTTCTCTCACCTTTAAAGTCTTATTTAGTATTCACTTTTTTTTAATTGCAATTTAACATATTTTTGTGGGGAAATTTGTCACCACTAAAGTATTTTTTGCAATGAAATAAGACTCCGTGAAATTTTAGTAGCAAACTTTGTTGCTTCTAAATGCCATGACACCAAAAGATTATGGGTTTTAGTGGCAAAATTACATATATTTAAGGGTGAATTTTGTCATCATAAAAAGTCTTTTTACCATCGACTAATTTTTTTGCCGTTAAATCACATTAGCAACGGCTGTTATTATGACAACTTAGTGATGACTAATTTGTCGTTGCTAAATATTTTTTGTAACGACTTCTAGTGTTTTAGCAACTACTTTTGTTGCTGCAAAATCTATGATTTTTTGTAGTGTCTAAATGCACACATTTAATGTGGTGGCATCCCTTATTTGTTGGGACAAAAATTTGTTATCGAGTTCATTAGACAACACAGTTAAGGTTGGGGTTTACACTGAAATAGGAATTTTGGAAGTAATATATACATACAATGAAGAACACATATGTTATTTTAACAGTATTTTGTCTGTGTATAAGTACAATATAGATTATTTGCTTATAAAATATGCTATTACTCCTTGCTTTGTGGCCCATCCTAATGTACTATTACTGGCTTGATATTTTCCTTTTTCCTTTTATATATATAGTTTGGAAAAACTTTCTTATTATCTATTTTACTTAGATTGTAGGTATTAATTTTTCATATTATATGTATCAAAACCTATATTATTTTTATATATGGTTGAACGTTGGTTTAAATGTAACATCTTAATAGTGATGATGTTGTATACAAAGCTTTATTAGGGACTATTTGGTATGATGTATAAGATAAAACTTGATAGTATAAGGTCTGATATGATAAGGCATGATAAAATTTTAAGACTATGCATTGTTGGATATGATGATTTATAAGATAATATACCGTATAAGATAATACTATCATTTATTTGATGATACACTGTATAACATTGGATAGGATAAAAAGCAACCTTTTTGACAAAAATACCCTTTACTTAAAATATACATTATATTTATCTAAATTTAATATATTATATTAATTTTTAGATAAAAGGCTACACATAACGCATAATAACCTGGCTATTTGATCCCACCTAGTCATATCGAGTTGGAATAGCTAAAAAATAATATGGGCATATTAGGTCAGTTGGTCATATTGTCCAATTCAACCAGCCCGACCCAATCCTATGATTTTCTTAAAAAAATATTTATTTTGTAAAGATTTATATGAAAATTTTATTTTTTAGGAGCAAAACATAATTTTATAAAGACTCGTATGAAGTTTTTATTTTTTAAGAGTACATTTATAATTTTTACCAAATATTAAGAAAACAAAAAGTGGCTTAGTTAGCTTAAGAAACCAATCTACATAACCTCATACTAAACCAATATGATACTAAATCCATTTTTGCGTGACCCATCTCAATCCTATTAATTTTAAAAAAAAATTATTTTATAGGGACTTATATAAAAAATTTATTTTTTTAGGGTCATTTTATAATTTTTATAAAAAATTATTTCATAGGACTTATATAAAAATTTTATTTTTTTAGGGTCATTTTATGATTTTTACCAAAAAATTAAAAATGACCCAACTAACCTAATCCCAATCATTGTTAATTAAACCCAGCCAAGCCTAAGTATTAAACCTAGAAAAAGAAGCTTGATGCAAAATTGGGTCAAACATTATGCTACTCTAATACTTGGCCTATGATCAGCTGTATCGGGTTAGGCTAAAACCTGACCCAGCCTAGCTAATAAATATCCCCACAAGTGAGGGGTTTAAATCATAAAGTATTAATAAGGTTTAATATATCAAAACCTATTAGGCCTAATCTCACCCCCAATGCATGATTAGATTATACATCATTTTGATGTATAAGAGAAGTATGATATTTAAGGTTGTACAATACATTACTTGCACCAAAAAAGTGATAATTCCATGATATATTGTATTAGCTTATATTATCAGGTTTTATATGGTATACCAAACAGGCCTTATTGTTGTTGTTGTTGTTGTTGTTGTCCTTAATTATTTATATTATTATTATTATTATTATTATTATTTATTATTTGTAATTCATTAGATGCTGTTGATAGTGCAAACTAAATGTCCTTAAATCTGTTAGATTTGTGGGCAATTGAGATGTGCAAATGAAAAATAATAAGTGATTGCATGTTCGTTATGATTTTAGTGCCCTAGGAGTTATATAAATGTACTTTTATTGTGTTTTCAGTTAGGATGGGGTTAGTTTACCAATTGATGTATTTTTTTTATCTATTGTAGGGTTATTGCACTTGGCGGGATGATTGATTTTGAAGAAAAATTCATTTTGTTTTTGCTCACACAATGACCATTCTATTGAGCTATATGAATTGTTGTCATAAGTCAACTTAACACTTCTTTTTTTGTAGCAATCATAATGTAGCATAATGCATTATTTTTAGTTCCTGACCTTTCCTTATTTTTTTAGATTTTCTCAAAAGGGTCAATTTGTAAAGACCCAAATTCTATTTAAATGATACGAATGATGGATGATAATGATAAATAACAAGATGATGATAATATTATATGGCTATGAATAAATTCCCTGAGTTGGAAACATTTTATTTTTGGTTTGTTTAGATTATTCTTTTTCAATAAACCTTAATAATAAAATCAATTACATAAGGCAACAAAAGAAAGGCTTGGATCTGGTGACAGCCACAAATACTTGTTCCCCCTAACATCCTTTGTTCAAGTTTTAGTAAGATCATTAACCCCAAAAAATTTTTCTTCTTCCTTTGCCTTTTTCTATTATACTAAGATTACCATCTCTTATATTGATAAAAGGCTGGCTTTTTGGTTAATTTCTTCATTCACCTTCTATTGCAGCCTTTTTTCACTAAATCAATCTTTTTGGTAAGAGAAACAGAGGAAAGGAATAGCCAGAGACATTGCTTCTTTACTCCATTTTTGCTGCAACTTTGTTCCTTCTTTGTTTCGGTCTCTACATGTTTCTGGTCCTGCTACAACTGTGTTCTATTATTGTTTCTTGGCAGCCACATTTTCATGCAAAACTACTTCTCTCCCAGTCTGAAATTCTAGCTTCTTAGTTATTGGTAAGATATCCTCATCATCCTTTAACTTTTTTTGTCTAGTGCATTGTTATTCTTCCATTTGGCTTTAAAACTACTCTACATGCTTTTCCATCCCCTTATGGTTCTTGTTCAAATAGAGCATATTTGGGTGTGTAGCTGCTCTTTTTTTGGGTGGCTTGACTAGGTGAGATAAGTCATGTAAGGGAAGGGGTTAGTAGGAGAATAAGATGCTCTACACTTTTTAATTGGCCTCGAACATTGGTTATAACTTAATGCTATTATTATGGTTTTTGTGTAACATGGGGCTCTGTATTTTCTTTTTTTATTCAAGCAAAATTCCAAAACCTTACAAGCTAACATTATGAGATTTTTAGATTTTAGGTATAGTAGTTCATGATAGATAATTCCTTGAATCTTGTGGCGAAGTAGTCCTAAGTGTAATACCCAGTTTTCCTAAATTGAATGAAACTAGGGAAATAACAAAAGAGGACCTCATAATAAAATGAAATAGGGGCAAATAAGAATAAAGTAATAATTTAAGTATCCAAAACTAAGATTACATGCTAAAGATGACCCAAAACTAGAGCAAAATGACTAAATAGTTTTAACCAAAAAAGTAGAGGCAAAATCATAATTTCGACTAACCTTTTAAAACTCAAAGGAGGAAATTTAAATGACAAAACTAGGTTCCTTAGGGTTCTCAAAGGCCTAAAAATCATAAGAACTACAAAATGACCAAAAAATCTTTGGTGTATGTTTTAGGCTGTCAATTGATCTAAATTTTGACCTGATGATTTAGGATTGTTCTAAACCTTATAAAATTGAAAGTAAATGTTGTTAATAAACTAGATGGTTAAATTTTCATATGGAAAAGGTAGTTATAAAAAATGAGTTAAAACGAGTCTAAATAGAGAAATTGAAGTGGAAGGGCATAATGAAAACCACCTCCTTTCTTTCTTATCTAACCACACCACCTTTTTCTCTTAGAACCCAACCTATTTGCCCTCTAAACCGGCAGCTAAAGTCACCCAGAAAGGAAAGAGAAGGAGAGGAAAGAAGGCCAAGAAAGGTAAAAAGTTGTCCATTTTTCATTGTCTTGCCTTCACTAACTTTGTTCTTCCCTTTAAACTCTTTCTTTTGGTGGCTCTTGTAACATCCGGTCCCTCTGTAAACGTGAGAAACGTAATGTTCAATTTCTCCGTAAACATTAGAAATGGGCCAAATATAAAAGGAAGTCCTCGAAATAGAAGGAATTGGGGCCAACTAAAATTATAATAAATTTTAAATATTAGAAAATGAGGATTTAAGGTTTAAGATGCCCAAAAACCAAGGCCAAAAGAGATCAAAGAATTTGCCGAATACTTTGTAAAATTTTGAAAACTCACAGGAGGTTTTTTAAATGAAAAATTTAAGATTTTTGGGGTCTCTGAGGCCCCAAATACCATGGGAAACCCCTAGAATAGTTGAAACTCCTCCGGTGAGTGATTTCGGCAGTTGGTTGATCGAATAGTTCAAAATGGTTTTAGATCCTTTTTGAGTGATTCCAAAGGCAATTCTTATGATTAAGAGCTTAAGAAATATGATGGAAAAGGTGGATTTAAAAAAGGAGTTGATATGAGCCTAAAATGAGAAAGCAAGAAAAGGACTAAAATGCAAAAAGTAAAAAGTTACATAAAGTAACTTTTAGCTTCTTCTTCTTATCCACGTTCCAGCAGCTCCCATTCCACGCTTTGTTTCTGCCCCAAAAACAGAGGAGGAAGCTAGCTCTCTTAGGCACACAAGGAGAGGAGATTTTGAAGAGAGAAAAAGCAATGAAAAGGTAGGAAAATTCAAACTTTTTCTCTTGCAAGTTGCTCTTCCTTCTTCTCCTCTTTATTTTCATGGATTTGATGATATTTTTTGGGTCCATATGGAGGGTAGAACAGAGGTGGAATTTTCAGATTTGGTGAGGGGTAGGCTAGCCAAGTCAAGAACAAACCAAGAAAATCAAGAACCAAGGTATTCCTTCTTGTTTTGTTACTTCTCCTTACTTGCTTCCTCCATGGAATTTTCGTTTGTCTTAGAGCCTATTCCATAAGAGATAAATTCTAACCATATTAGGGTAGAATTAGGGGTTCTATAATGTGAGGATTAGGAAGATACAGGTGGAATTAATTAAGAAGCAAAAGAGAATGAAGAATGGGAAGTTAGGGATTCAAAGACAGGCAAAAATCTGATTTTATCTAAGAGTTCCCAAACCTATGTGAATGTTGAAATCCATTTAGGCTACTTTTGGTACCACCAATATTGGTTTTAAAAAGTCCTAAATTGTACCTTTACCATAAATGGCCTAGTTTGTGTTTGAAACTTGACATGCAATTAGACTTTGAATAGAGCTTTCTAACAAGCTAAGAATGAAAAATATTGGAGCTCTAAAGAATATTTTGTGAATTTCAAAGTTCAAAAATAATACAGATTGGTCCCTGATACTATTCATATTGTCTAGTTCTTGTTTTTTCATGTTTTTAAAGGGTCAAACAAACTTGGTTGCTCATGAATTCCATAGGTATAAAATTTCACATCCTTAACTTTCTGTAGACACCTAATTTGCGTGAATCAGAGTTCTGTAGCCAAAAATATGAATTTTCAAATTTTATGCAAAATTATGGATTTCATGGACAATTTGGGCTTAAGTAACTCCTTGGGTGTTCCATGAACTAAAACAAATTTGTTTATGATAAATATAAATAGAGGAAAAGAGAAATCCGAATTTAGACTCCTATAGCTCATTTTGACATGTGAATGGACCAAATTTTCACCATATAAAGGCATGATAACGGTTGTAATGTGATTGCTAATGATCATAATAGATATGAGAAGCATAATTGAAGCTAGGTATGACACTAAGCCATATTAACTTTTGAGGAAAAAAATAACTTTCCCCAAAATGGAAGCTTTATATTCAAAAAATTGGTCAAGTATAGCAAATAAAGGAAGGAAAGCTCATTAATGAAATATGTATGGGGTATTGGTAGTGTGGCTAGAAGGATATATAGAATATTTGAGATTTATCAAAATTGTAACTTGAACAAACATGGTTTATATTGGTATTGTTTAAGGAATATAGTTAATTTACATAACCTAAGAGGTTTGTCAGACTAATGTTAGGGAAAGAGGGTAAATTTTATTGTAAGGTAATTTGAGGTTATTCAAATACTAAGATTTTGTGAATCTGTGCTATAAGTATTTGAAAGAGTTAGTCGCAATTAAGGAATTAGCAAAGGATACAATAAGAAACTTCTCTGTGTCATTTTAAGAGGTGAGTAAAAAATGCCAACTATATGTATATAATGCACTCCGTTTCAAGGTTTATGATTAAACATTTCTTATTTAATTATATTTTTTTTACTAATTGTGTTTTTATTATTTAATTATTTGAACATTTATTTAAGTATTTCCAAACTTTAGGACATAAACTAATGTTGGAAATCATCTCTATTTGACTGTGGGAATTTTAATCCAACTTTCTTGATTTTTCTATAAACCAGAATATTTAATGATGTACGTTGTTTACATGTTTTGATGACAAGTATGCATAATTAAGAATTCTAATTAATTTTAAGAATGTACTTATGAGATGGTTTTTTTCACGACCTATTTATTACAGGACCCTGCAACTAATCACAATAGTGGTTAGCCATGATGCACTGTGATTTGTAGCCAAGATAACAAAGGTGTTGCTAAACCTATATGGTTGGGCACTATACATGGATCTATTCTAATTTTCATGAGTAGATTGCTTAGCGTCTACATTACTTACCCTCACAGGTTATGTACTTTGTATTTGATGCATTTGGCATCAACTAGATGCTTTTGTTGCATTTGATAAATGATTTATTTGGGGAATTCATTAATCACTGTTTTAGATGTTCCATTAGTTGATTTACTAATTTGAATGGAAACTTTAATGTTAAATTTGTTTTTATTTCTAATAGTTAGCCTTATTTACTCATTGAGCATTGAACTCATTTGTTTTGTACTTAATATTTTTTTCAGATGGCAAAATAGAACTCAAACCTTTGTCAATAGCATAGAAGTGGTTGTACACTTTTGTTTTGGCAAGCCTCTTATTAGTTCACGTGGGCATATTTTGTTTATCATTATGTAATTTGGTTCCATACTGTAATATGTATGTAGCTCCATTAATCCATAGACAAGACTCCTCACTACTAGTATTTGATGTTTAGCGGATTGTATTGAGAGTAGAACTCTTTTTTGATTTAAACATTATGTTGGACTAATTGTAGAAACTTTGGAAGGTCCAAATTTCAAGGGAAACTCTATTGAAATTTATATAAAAGCTAAATGTAATAAATTATGTTTATTTCAAGTATGACTTATAATTTATGCAAATTGGCTTTACTGTCTAGCATTGAATTATAGGAATTTCAATAAATCTTAGTAAGGATCCTGGTTTTAGTTAGGTTTACGAAGGAGAAATTGTTTGTCTTCCATGTTTAGTCATACTCTTGGCTATAGGGTGTGACACAATTATTCTTAAAACAAGAGGTTCGAACAATTGAAGTTACTTTTGGTGGTCTATTTTATACCAGAGACAAGACTGGTTCATTGATAGTTGGAAATGGATGCAATGTTGGATCCCAAGATTTCATCTTTGTGAACTATGTATTTAATTTTCCTTGAGCAATTCTAGTTTCTAAAAACTGTATAGATATATTTCAATTGCAATTCTTTCTTTGGCCTTGTAACACCATAAATTTCAAGCTTATCTCATGCTATCTCCATGTCTCATGCCATAAATTTCATGAAGGAGCAAGGAAAATGTCCTTAAAATAATGAGTATTTTTTATGTGCGTAGCGTATGAATTTTTCATTCGATGAGCCATGGATCATATGAACTCATTAAACTCATTCTCATATTTAATTACACTAATACAACTCAAAACCATCCAAGAAAGTGGCTAGAACTCTTGCAAGTGGAAGAAACATACAAAATATCATAGTGCAGCCTTGCCTAGAATTTCAAACTTTCTGTTCCAAATTTGGAAAAATCATAACTAATTCTAGAAAAATCAAAATCATGCATTCTTTACTATTCTAGGAAGCTACAGGTGTCTACTTTATGATAAAAATATGTCCAGGTCATTAAAATCAAGTAGAAGATGTTTGACATTTGAAAAGCATCTAAGGTCTCAGCTATCTGGGCTACTATTATAAAAATTTGGTCCTTCTGAGAAGATACAAATATTAACTCAAAGGGAAAAATTATCTTTAGACCACACCAAGTTCATTTAAGAACTGAATTATGATAGCACAGTATGGAGGTCAAGTGGCGCTATTGGTACTAACATGAAGCTTTAAAAATTAATAACTCTATGCTCAGACCTCTAAATGAGGTTATCTTGGTGGCCACAGTAGTTTATACCTATAAAATTTCACAAGTATTGGACACCATTTGTCCGTGGATAACACAGAACACAAAACTGACTATATAAACAGTATATGCACCAAAACAATAGAAAAATCCCAACTTTGAAAATTCATAATTAATTCTATAGAGCTTAAATTTTTTTGCACTTTAGCTTCCCAAAAAGCTCTGGATAGGATCTACATGTGTGCCAAATTTTGTGGACAAATTCATTCATTTGGTCAAATTTTGATGTTGGGTTGCAGATTGGTCACTTTTGTGCTATAAAATGGATTTAAATGGTTCATATTGAGTTCCAAGGCCACCATGACAACTTAAGTATGTGGAAATACACCAAAATGACATTCTAAACTTGTCTCAAAGGTGTACAAACCCAAAATTTGGAAACTCACTCTCTCACCCCATGCCATACACAGTTTACATAAAGCTAGTCTTGCCATTCCATACTCAAAATATACTACATCATTCATATAACATTAAATCTCTCATTGTACATGATACATTAGCATAATTACACATGTTGATAATGTCATAGGACATATACAACAATAAATTACAACATTTGCCACTCATATGGCCATAAAGAAGCAAAATCCATGCAAATTGTTGTCAATCTCCTATCTTCCAAGGTGTTGGCTCCATCACCTTGTCCACTTAGTCCACATAGCATGTTAGAACATTGGAGAGGAGGGAGTGAGATTCAAAGAATCCTAATAGTTCATCTCCCTTTCAATCATAGATAAAGTATGCAAACCAAGTCTTATAAATGCATGCATTGATATATTGAAAAACATGAATATTCAAGAAGCAATCTTGGCATGTGAATAAGTCATACAAAACATCCATAGGCTTGTCAAGTAACATAATAAACATAATTTGGAAACATAATGCATCATCATGGTACCATGGAATACGAGCTCATGCTAGAACACTTTTCATAACTTAAAACACACATACACACATTCAAAGACAAGTCAAGCATACATTCATGCATGAGAGAAGGAGGAGTGAACTACCTTTGCTGCAATTACATACTTTTCTGCTTGAATTTGCTCTCCCTTCCTTGGCCTCACACACACAAGGGTGTAGAATTGATTTCTCTTGGCCTAAACACAATTTATGGAAGCCAATTAGGTTTATAAAGTCATTTCTAAAGCTACACATTTTCCTTAAGCACTAACTTTGTCTAACAACCTTTTTTTTGGTTCCAAAAATGTACTTAATGAAGTAACCCCTATCAAATGAGTTCTAGGCTTCATTCTTTCATTTTATATATAATTATTGACTCCTTTTAAGCCTTTTGGAGTCATCACACAATTAAAATAATAGCCTAACTATATGTTGTTTCCTTAGGTTATATTATGGAACATAAGATACCAATTCATTCTCTAGCGCTCCTAAATTTTTTCCAAGACTTACCCTCATCTTCACTCATCTTATAGACTCAAAAATGGGCTTGAAACAAATTAAAACTATCCCTAGGTACCCTAAGTCATTTAGACCAAGACTATGAAGCATTTGGCCTCCATGGAAGTTTGCTTTGTTTTCTTGATGGAGGATGCCTATGGGGAGACTTCTAAGATCTTAGGAACTCATTCCAACACTTATTTAGGCCTAGGAATTAAGGTATCAATTCAGATTTACAAGGAACAAATGAAACCCTAGATTTGCTATCTTAAATTTTCATGGTTATTTGTTAATTCCCTTTGCATATTCTTATTCTCCACACTCCTCTTCCTAAGATTCACCCTTGGTTTTGTTCAAAATTCAAGCCCTCTTGTAGCTTCTTATGTTGGAAGAACCAAAGGAAGAAGAGGGAGGAGGAGTGGCTACCATGAGATGGAAGATTTACCTTGTTTTTCCTTGTTTTCC